>PVKY010011634.1:0-11918 GCA_004027775.1 Bradypus variegatus
TCCCCAGATTAATAAGTTTAGCAAAGTTGCAGGACACAAGGGTAACACAAAAATCAATTTTATTTCTGTATACTTATAGTAAATAAATGGAGAATTTAAGAAAAATTACCATTTACTAGAGCTCTAAAAATGTGAAATACTTATAAACTTAACATGTACAGGCTCTGTATGTTGAAAACTACAAAACACTTTGAAGATTTAGATGATCTAAATAAATAGATGTAATAGTTCAAAGATTAGAAGATTTAACATAGTAAAGAAGTTCATTTTGCCCAAATTCATATATATATGATTTAATGCCATTCTCACAAAACCTTCAGAAAGAATTTTTGTAGGTTTGGACAAGCTGCTTCTAAATTTAATGAAAAAGCAGAACTCTAATAGCCAAAACAATTTTGAAAAAGAAGAATGAAGTTGGGGGAATCACATTACCTGACTTCAAGACTTACTATAAAGCTATAATAATCAAGACATTGTGGTATTGGCAAACGGATAGATAGAACAATTGATGGGACGGAATCCAGGACAGACGCACACAAATAGAGCCAGTTGGTTTTTGGCAAGGTCCAAGAGCCGTGAACTTGAGGAATGACAGTCTTTCCAGCAAATGGTTTTAGATCAATTGGATATCCCTGTGGAAGAGAAAAAGAACTTCAATCTAAGCCTTATATCTTACACAAAATTATCTAAAAAATGGATGATATATCTAAATATAAAGGTGAGAATAAAAAAAGTTTAGAAGAAAACCTAGAAGAAAATCTCGTGACCTCGGCTTAGACAAGGAGTTCTTTCATTGCATCTTGTACCTAACAGCCATGTAAGGTAGCCAAAGAGGGCTCACTCCCCCACTTTGTGTATTTGAGCTGCAATTCAACACGAGCTTCCTTAAGTAGATAGTTGACGTTTGACATCAGTGAGGTAGTTGGTGACTTCATTGGGCACTTTCTGTTGGGCACTGTTTAACTCAATCCTCACAATACCTCTGCAAAATAGGTACTACACTATTACCATCTCCATTTTTGATGTGAGGAAACTGAGGCACAGAAAAATTAATAGGATGTGCTTGGAGTAGTAAGTTTGATGCCTGGGAGAATAGGACTTGCCCCTGGGCAATCTTGTTTTAGTCTGTGCTGTTTCCCACCCCTCTGTTCTGACAGGCTCACCCTCCACTCTTCTCTAAAACGTGAATCACTAAGCTTTGTCTCCTGGGACTCAGACACCTGCTCCCTGGCGTGCACGTCATTTTCCTCGCAGGTGCATGTCAGGTTGGTGGTTTTTCTGCCGTTTAATCGTGGTGCATTGTGAGCCCAATTCAATCTATTTGGCGCCATCTTGTGTCTGGAATGGGTTTCACAGGAAGGATTGCTTTAGCATTAGGGCTAGGATCAAAAAAAAAAAAAAAGATCTGGGAAAGCTTTGATTACCAAAAAGTTATGACAAATCAGTATGATCAGAAACTTGAATTCCATCAGATGTTAACTTTCTGGTGACTAACCTCCTCCAATGTGATCAGTTAGTAGAATCTTACAGGGAAATAGATCATAGAGAGAGAGCTTACAGAAATTCAAATTGTCTTTTAAAGCTTAGCTTTGCCTTCTTTACCTTTTGTTGTAGAGTCCTGGCTTCCTGTGCATTCTGCAGGGTTTGTACCAGTTTTTACTGACACCAGTAACGTATGCAGTTACTTCTTTAACCCCTCTAGCATTGATAACTAATCCTTTCTTCTTAAAATACCTCTTCCAATTTAAGTGAAAATGCTACCTCCTTATTTGTTCTAATTTGCATTTTTTAAATTATTATCAGGAACAAACAATTTTGCATGTGTATATCAGCTTATCTCTGGTGAAATGCTTTTGCTTCTTTTTCTGTTAACATTTAGTATCTTCTCAACGTGTTTGAACTGTTTATACAATAGTTTAGTCCTTTACCATATTTGTGGTCATATGTCCATTTATCTAATATTTTATATCAAACTGTTTTCTTTGTGTAACACACACATATTTCTCCTTAAGATGAGAAATAGTTGTGATTTTAATTGTGATCTCTCTTATTATAAACTCTGAAGATGAATTTTTATCAGATCTATAATATTAATTACAAATGATGAGAATATTTTGTATTTATTTCCAACCATTCTACCTCCAGTTATTTTTCATGTCTTATTAAATTTGCCCCAAATTCCATAGCAGTGTTACCTACTCATGAGATTAGTGGACAGCATTTAAAAAACTAGTCCTGATTCTAATAGCTCCAATGTTTCACCACTGAACAGGATATGAATGTTATTTCCAAAAATATACTGTTTGTTATGTCAAGGATATATCCAACTTATTTAATTTGGAATTTTTACATACTTAGGAGCATAATCTTTCCCAGAATGATTATGTGGTTTTGTTACTTGATCTCTCGTTGGCTAGGATAATAATGGGTTTTGTAGCAACACACACATGTTTGAATACTTATAATTAGCATATTTTCATTATTTTGTGTTTTGTTCTTTTTAATCAATGCCATTTCATAGAAGCTGTTTCCTACAACCTACATGTAAACTTCGTGTGTGTATAGTGCATAAAAGCATTTAAGAAAATACATAAATATATTAGAAATGATTATCCTTCAATAATGGGATTATGAATTATTTTCACTTAAAAATACCCTTCTGTATTTTCTAATTTTCTAAATGAGATGTTATACTGTTATGGCAAAAAATTGTTGCCTAAAAAATGTCAATGCCATGCCAGTTAAGTGTGGGTAAAATGATATTTAGGAGGTAAGACATGATTTAAGGAAACCTACTTATTTAGGGTACGTAACTACTGTTGGCTCATTTTCTAGAGTCCAGTTTACTTTGATGGCAAGGGAGGTGAAAAATCAAGTTAATAGTTGTAAAAAATAACAAAATGTCTTGTATATTCTTTTTGGAGAATAATGACAACATGTAATAATCGTATTTTCTTGAACTAGGAGTTTGGGACTTCATGCCGGACAAATGATTTGTGTGTGTGTGTGTGTGTGTGTGTGTGTGTGTGTGTGTGATTTCTGACATTTTTTATCTGAAAATCTTTAAAAGGAATTATAAGAATATTTAAGTACAAATTTACCCCTTATTTAACAGAATAAAATTGCATTTTCTCAGGATGGCCCCACAGAATCTGGAGCCTTCCTAGCTACTAGCTGGGACACTAGACAAGTTGCTTTTTTGGGAATTTCATTTGTTCTCTTGGCTCAGCAGGAGGCCGCAACCCAGATACTATCTTATAGGTATCCTCCTACTCCCGGGTCTGGTGGAAGGCATAGATACAGAAACATAAAACATGCTTCTGTGCATCGGGGTACAAAGAAGCAACAATCATTGGTTTGGTGCCCTAATTGTATCTTAGTAGCCTTTGTTTCTTCTGGTGTGGTTGACACTTTTGTCTCTGGAATGAAACTTAGCTAATGGCAGAGCCCAGGAATTCTCTTCAGATTTGGTCCTTAAACACACTGTGCACCTAAAGTCTGAAAATCCTTACTGACATGATCATCGCCTTGTTTCCTTTCCTTTTCTGTAGCTTTGGGCCAGATCATGTTGTACGTGGATGGGATGAACGGAGTGATCCACCACAATGAAACCATTCAGTGGCTGTACACGCTCATTGGGTCAAAGGTAAGAGAGTTATGGTTGAATATTTTTTTCAGTTTGCACATCAAGTGGCTTCTTTTTTGTTACCCTCTCTGAGACACTTTTATCAGAAGAAATCCTGTTTGGCTTTGTTCAAGGTCTGTCACATATGGATGAGGGCTACTGCTTTATAGATTTCTAAAACACACTTAAATTGCAAATAGCTTGTGAATTCTTAATGCATGGCTAGGTTTTCTTCTTCTGAGCTTTAATCAAATGTCTTTGCCTCATTTGGTTTTTAATATTGAATTTAAACATTATAAGATATGGTATTTATTCCACCTGCTGTATTTCATGTTTATATATGTTCAGTTACTTAAGTACATATTATATACAGTAAATATGTATATGCATATTCCTATATAAGTGAAAGAATTTGAGAATGCCTTTCAACTTTAATAAAGTAGTAACCAATGTTTGTTAAAGATTTACCAGGCACCAGACACTGTGCTAGGTGTTTTACAAGCATGGCCTCATTAAATCCTCACGAGACCACTGCGAGGTAAATGATGTGATCCCTGTTTTATCAATGAGGAAACTAGTGCTTGGTTATGATCTAATTTCCCCCATAGACCTTGCACCAGTTGGCCTGGCCATGCTTTAGCCTGGCCACACCTCGGTGATGAGGTCCCCACACACTCTAGAAGTGGTGCCCTGTGGAAGTTGCTTTACCCTGTCACTTGAGGGGTGCTGGAAGCTGGGACAGGCTCTGGCATGGTCCTTTCTGGGTTCTCATACTGGGCCTGTTAGGGATCCGACCTGAGAGGGATTTGGAAGATGGAGTAAGAAGGGACCCTGTCTTGAGCAGGTCCACTCTGGGGTGGGGGTGGGGGGTTGGGGGCTGTCATGGAGGGGACTGAGGGACTGGAGCAGTGGGCAGCAGGGTCGTCAGATGAAGGCTGGCCTGGGGGGCCCTGGGTGTGGAATTTGAACTGTTCACAGAATCAGCATAGTTTTCTGGAGGTCCCTGCAGAGCATGTGGTCAGCCCAGGCCGTCACCCGTCCCTGGGTTCCCTGCCCACCCCACCTGGCGTGCACCGGCATTGTGTACCCACTGTACGTCCCCTCCTGCAGCAGCTTCCCAGGTCACTGGGCTCCGCTGGACTGCAGGGGCACCCGGCTCTGCTTCAACCTTGTGAAGAGAACAGTTCTGGTTTCAGGCTGTATCTTCCTTTCCGAAATTCCCTGGCAACTGTGCAGTCGTGTGTGAGCTGCTTGTCCTTGTGGCTGGCACTGGTGTAGAAGTACCCACTGGGTCCCAGTTCCTTGCTTGACCCTTAGAGCTTCCTCTCAGTTTTCCTTTTCCCGGTATTATTGATGGTAGAATTTCCCATTTTATAATAGAAACAATTAGTTTCCCTCAGGAGACTGAAATCTTTTTTCCCCCCTTTGGCTTTGTTTCCTGTGGAGAATGGAAATGACTCTTTTCAGCCTGATGTAGGTGACCTTAGCGGCCGAGTGGAAGACTGTGCCTACCAGGTGAAGTGAGCTGCGGGAAGAGTCCTCTCTCACATCCTGTTGCGCTCCCTCCTCCTGGGGGCCGGCATCCTGAATTCTGGGGGCCTTCCCTATTTGGAAGCCATTCTTTCCCCAAGGCCCTCTGGATGGGGCCCAAGACTAGGGTGGACCTTAAAATTTGGAGGAAATTTTGCAATTACAACTGATTTTTGGTACCTATCAGAGATGAATTAAAACTTGTCATTGCTTCATTATGGCCGTGATAAAACTCCCATCCTGCCCTCTTCTAAAATGCAATAAAACCTCGCATGGTTATGAAAGAAAACATGGCCACGTTTTATTTCCTTGTGGAAAGGGAATAGAGTGAGGGCAGCATCCGGGATGGTGAGGTGTGAGGAGGGAAGAGAATTGACGTGAGAAGGGAGAATGGGCACAGACAGGAAGGAGCAAAGACAGAAGAGGCAGCAATGGACAAAGGTGAGAGAGAGAGAGAGAAAGAGACAGAGAGAGAGAAAGAGAGAAAGAAGAGATGGGGAAAAGAGAAAAGGAGATACAAAGATGCGTGTCTGCCCAGGCAATGGAAGGAAGGCTCAGCGCCTTCAGTGTTGACAGAATCATGGTGATATTTCCCCGGAGCTGTTCTGTACGGAGAACAGACAACTGAAAGGGAACCCACAGGAAAATCCTTATTGGATTTCTCAACAACATGGAGAACCCATACAATTTAAAAGCCTCACAGATTAGTTTCTGAGAATGGATGCTTTGCCAGCCTTGTTCCCAGCATAGCACATGCAACATGTGCTCGTCGGCTGCAGTTGTGCAGACATTCTCATCCGCTCCCTCGGGGCCTGGGTTTGGGGCTGCATCCGTGAGCATCCTCTCCAGCCGCTTGGGGTGGCATCAGTACTTGATTGGTGCCGACTCTCTTCTCCTTCTTTCGGTTTCTTAAAGGAAGCCTCTCATTAGCCCCTGGCTCTCAGTCCAACACTGCCCTGGTCACTGTGAGGACACGAAAATAGACCAAGAGTCGGCCCTATGCCTTGGAGCTTGCAGGCTTGCTAGGAAGGAGAATGTGGATGACCTGGCAGCCCGTGCCCCCTTGTCGAGACATCAGATATGGCGCTTGCAGTGCTCTGCAGGTGGTGCTCGAGCATTTCCAGTGTAGTTTTAAAAGATCGCCTCTTATTAACAAAGTCTGTCCATGGTTTTCCCCTGACACTCTGCACCCCCAGGCCTGGTCAGCGAGCACTCCAGAAGAAAGCAGCATGTGCCAAGCCTCGAACCTTAGGTGTGGAACATGAAGCCTCAGTCCCCTCCCTGGACACTTAGATTGGGTGACACGGCCACAATGGGCTTTCCCTGTGTACATTAAATTAAGAACTCAGGCAAGCCAGCAGTCATAGGATTTTCTTTTGTCACAGGTTTAGATTTCTCTTACCCTTAAAGGTTTACCTTGAAATCTGGTTGTTTTTTGCCTTAAGTAGGCACAGAGTTGATAAATGAAATCCTGAGTTGGAGAAGTGCTGTCATTTCATTTTCATGATTCTTCATTTTTTTCCTTGAAAGGCAAAAAGATGTGATTTCATAGCTTGCCAGAGGGTCATTATGCAATGCATATTTGCAGATATTTGAGACTCATAGCCAGAGGAGAAAATGATGCATTTACAGCCAAATAATTACTTTTTAAAAGAAAGAAAAAAGTGTTTTCAATAAAGTGTTTCATTCTATTTATGAGCCCATCTTTAAACTCCCCGGTCCAAAGTAAGAGGCAGATGGCTGTCCTATGGCTTATCACAGGGTGTGGATTTTTTCCCTTATTAATGTAGTTATAGTTTTCATACATTTGGAAATTTAATTAATTGGGATAAGATGTTTCAGCTCGCCATAAGACAGAAAGTCTGTCCGCCTGTATCCATGTGGGTCCCCTTCCAGCTCGTGGGGGAGGCCCCACCCCCTTGCCAGGGCTCTGCAAGGACACCTCCTGAGACTGTCGTCAAACCTGCCCTCTCTGTTTTAACGTCGACATTTGCCAGCCCTTCTCTCTATTTGTCTGCTGACCCCTTTGGTGCTGATCCTAGATCTCTAGACTTCCTTTGCACTTGTGTGAGGTACTAGACTGCTTCTCTGTTCCCACTTTGCCCCTGCACCCTGAGCCAGAGTGGAGCACTGGCGATGCCCGACCCCATCCCTTTCACAAAGACACATGCTCACTCGCATTTTTGTGCTCTCGTGTTCTCTGTTGCTCGCTCTCTCTCTCCCCTGCATGTGCGCGTGCGTGTGCGCACGCACACACACACACACACACACACACACAGGATGGCCCACTTTTCCTTCATGAACACATATTGAGGACCCACTGCTGGAAGCTTCTCATTAGGACCATAAGATGATGAAAAAGAACATGTAGTATATATATTGGATGGAGGGGGGTGGAATTGACAGGGACTCTGAAGCAAGAGGGATGAGGCCTGGTTCAGAGCTGCAGCAGACACAGAGAATAATGGACATGTGGAGACATTTTCAGGAATAGCTTCCCAGGACTGGGTTTCTGGATATAGAAAAATAAAAGCAAGAATCAAAAATAGGGTCACAGTTTTGACTCTGTGCAACTAGAAATATGGCAATGCCTCTGGCAGGAGTAGAGAATCTGGAAAGAGATGTCCCTTAGCAGGAAAATGTTGGGCACACTGGTTTTGAGGTGGAAGAAGTGGCCCCAGGGAGAGCTAAGCAGGCGCCTGGTGCTCCCTGAGTGCCAGGAGATGCTGGCTGATCAACAGGGAGAGGAGGGTCGGTGAGCTCTTTGGTCTTGAGTCACTGGTATGTCAGTGGTTTGTGAGATCCCTTCAGATGACCCACACAAGGGTGAGCTCTGAAGTGCTTTGGGGTTGTGGAATATAAAATAGAATCCTAGCCTTGAGGAAATGGTACAAGTCATGCTGAGTATGTTCCTGACCCATCCGCTGCCCTCCCGATACTTCCTAATGGCAGGGGGAGTGCTGATCCCCAGCGGCCCAGCCACTCTTGGGCACCGGACTTGGTGGAAAGCCTCCCGAACTGGGACTCATGCTCGCCTCCCTGTCCTTAACTGGAAGCTAGTGCGTTGCTTTCTGGAGCAACACACACTGACTTCCCTGTTAAAGCTTCGGATTATTTGAAGGCAGTGATCATGCAATCCTGTGCAAGCTAAACTTGACAGTTTCTTCAGATAGTCCTCAGGGAACAATTTCCAGTTCTCCTCGTACTAGTTGCTAACTTTCCTGCCCATCCAGGAATGGAGTATGGTAGCCTCCCGGGTTATGACGTCACTCTTCCACAAATCCCACGTCTGATTCAGTTAGCCTTTTAAGCCGCAGCCCTGGGTGCTGGCCCACATTGAGCTGAAAATCCACTGAACCTCCCAGGTTTTTTCACACCTCTGCATTCCACAGTTTCTTCCATTAGGAATGTCTGTGATTGCTTGTTTTCAACATAAATGCAGAGCTTTGCATTTTTTCCATTGATTTCAGGATAGAGTTCCAGCATCAAGATAATTAGGAATCTTGCTTTGGCCATTCATCATATTAGCTATGAGTCCTAGATTTATTCAACATACATTTAATAAGCAGAGCTTCTAGTCATTGACAAAAATCTCATCAGGACAGGTATAAAGGTTAACTTTTAGTACTCTGCCTTCTGGTTTTTCTTTGAATTTTTCTTACGTAGTTTACTATATATTATAAACATTTTTCTGTGTTATTACATTATTTTAAAGTCATAATATTTAACGCCTACATAATAGTTATGTGAATTTACTGTAACTCGTTTAACTTCTCTTGTTAAGCAATCAAATTGTTTCTGATTCTATACTATCTTCAAAGAGCTTTTTTGTTTCTAATTTCATAAAAATATATTTAGTAAATGAGGTTGTGTTTGAATTTTTTCCAGGTTTAATGAGATAATTTCTAAAATTCCTTGGATTTTAATGACATGTTCATGTAATAATTTGTGTTAGAGACATTGTGGGTACAGAGTACCAACTTCCCTTTGGGGCCTGTGGCTGTTCTGCTGGCAATATATCTGGCTGTGCACACCCAGAAAACTCATTCTCACTAGCCATCTTGAAGACCTCCATGTGAGGATAACTGTAATGAGAGGAAAAGGGAAAAAAGAAAAGTTTGCTACTCATTGTTTTAGGAATCTGTCAGCAAAGGGGGCAGCATGCTGAGGAGACCCCACGGGACAGAACATCAGCTTCCTCAGTTGACTCGAGATGATGGGGTTCGGGGAGCTGACTCGTGGTTCCTGAATGTTCAGGAGGCTTGATGGTTCATCAACTCACCGAGACATTCTCCCCACCACACAAGAAACAGAAGCAGGGGCGGGGACCTCTCACCCTTCTGCCCTTTAGGGCACATTCAGAGGTTAGCAACCGGAGGGAGAGTAGGAATGGGTGTTCTTGTTGGAAGAATATTTGGGGTGATGCAACCCCCCACCCAGGTAGCTGGTGTATTGTTTCTCAGGGGAGTTCTTCTTGGAAAGTGGATGGATGAGAGTCACAGAAGAAGCCTGGGATTCAGGAGCCAGCTCAGGATTGCCCTGAAGGCCCAGGTTTGCTTTTGCCAGAATTAATACCACCTGTCTCCACCCACCAGCAAGCACCTGCCAGCCTCTCTCCACCCACTCTTAGTAGACGTGAGCCGCCTGCAAACCCGCGCTGATGGTCACCAGGCCGGAGGTTGAGTTGTGTCCACTTGCATGTGTCCAGGGCTGGTTGTTTATCTAAGGGAGTCCTTTAACCTTGATCATTTCTCGGAAAATTTTTGTCACTTTTCCCCAAGATTTAACTTTCTGCACCTGAGGGTAAGGTGTGAATCCCCATAGTGTAGTAGAAAGAATCAGATTGGCTTGTGCTGTTTGCTTTCTTCCAGAAATTAGAGGAGTGATGAGTAGGTGGCTGCCTGGTTTTTGCATCTAAAAATGGGAATATCATAACTTGGGAAAGTTTCCCACCCTGTGGATTACTGTCTTCATTCTGCACATACTATCAGGGCACTCCTTAAGGCAGTATTTCAGAGCAGGGTTTTTGATGTTCTTTAGTTGACAGTAAAAGAGTGAGTTTATATTAGATACGATCAACTTAACTCTGTATTTACCATGAGGATCCTAAGGGAAAGTCAGCCAAGGGGACATTTAATGGTCTTGTTCATTTTTGTTCATTATTCTTTGAAGAAACCTCCAATTAGGCCCTGGAATTTTATCTCGGTATAAGAAAATGTTAATTTATAGCCTTGTTTATTACATTTTGTATTTTAATTATTTTGAACAGTCTGCTATATTTTCTTTTCTATAACATTTTCCACCCACTAAAGAGACGAAATGTAGGGGTTGCCAGCCTGACACCTGGCTGCTCCGTCAGTCACAAGGTTGGTTCCCGTTCTGCAGCTCGCACTGGGGCATAAGCAGGTTGGTGCCAGGCTCCAAGGCCACAGCACCTGCTCTGGGGCAGGGGACTTCCGTCTTGGCAGCTGCACAAACCTGATCCCTGCACTCCTCCCCCTGCCGCCTGCTGGCCAAGGCCCAGAGTTCTGTTTGGGTCCCAACTTTATTTCTGGTAAGACCTACTTCATTTTGCAGACAACCTGCAAACCTGTTGGAGGTTAGGAGGGGAGAGATTTGGTATCAGAGGTATCTGTTGGGCAGTTGATAACCATTTACCCAGGCTGTAGGGCCCATTCTGAACTTCCTGCTCAGGAATTCTGAACATAAGTATATGTCTCTGGAATAAAATGTTTGAATGAGGAGTTCTTAAGTACCTTAATGCATCTTGAATTTTTTTTAGATGCCAAGTACATTCTGAAGCTTGTAAACAAGGTGGCAAAGCTTTATATATCAAATTATCTCATGGGTTTCTAATGCACTTTTAATAACCACTACCCATTTATGTAATACACATTTGTGTATTTTTTTGTTGTTGTTTTTTAGTGGAAAAGGAAACAAATAGAACGAAGTATGCTTTCCTGACCCTTTTTGTAATTTAAATCCTGAGGTTAGGTAATTTTCTTTTTATGGTTGTTGCGTTTTTGGAAGAGGAATTGTTAATAGAAGATATGGGGGCATACTTTTATTTATACTTAATGAGCAGCATACTTGACCTGCTAAGTATAGTTCTTCTGTATTCCGAAGTACACTAAAACATGAAGGGACTTCTGATTTGCTTTTACATGCAAATTTACTGAAAAGCTGTCTTTGATTGCTTTCTCATACGTCTGGTAGTTAACATGTAATCTAAAACATAGATACCCTGGTTCTGCATAGGCTGACTCCACACCACCTCTGTGAGTTGACCTAGAATATATACAAACAACAAAGCACTAAGTTGACACTGTCCTGCTACCCCTCCCTCTGGCCCAGCCTCCCTGGCCTGTAGGTGACATTGGGACCCTGAGTTATTTATGGGTCCCGAGGCCCAGTCCCCAGACTGAAGCTTGATCTTGATCTTACTTCCCTCCATCAACAGATATCTCTGTTCCTCTGAAGTCTCAGGACCTCTGTTGTATGCTGAGAGAAAACTGGGAGTGCAAAAGATCGCTGCAGCAGAATGGAAAAGCTCAGCCCAGTCACCCCCAAGATGTGCTAAATAGTGTGAGATGCACAAGGGTTCACAGCCTGCTGTATGTTCTTGTCCTGTCTTCTCCTCAAGCAAGGAATTGTCTAGAATCCTGTTTATATTCTGTGACTTAGCTACATGCTTTAGAACATTATAAAGTATAATTTTCTTCCTTTGTTATAATGAACAGAGTTAAAATAGAATATGAGTATT
>PVKY010011635.1:0-11925 GCA_004027775.1 Bradypus variegatus
CAGGCTTAACGGCCCTCGACTGCCCCTCCAGTGGACTATGAACTCCTCCCAACTTGTCAATCATTCCCCCCAAAAATACTCTGTGTCTCACTGTGGTTTGCTAAGGCATGGCAGTATTTGTCAAAGTTGGTGGAGATAGTTTGTGAATAGTGACTTATGGATTCATGGAATCTTAGTGTCGATATTGACGTCTCTGAGAAAGACGGGTTCCTAACTAATCTCCAAGGTGGCCTTTAATGTACTCAGTATATACATAAAAGCTTGTTTTCCTCTATTCCATATTTCAATTTGATGGTTTAAAGGGGTGTACAATGAATTTCTCTGCTGTGAAAGCTCTGTTCCCTTATCTTCTGCTATGTGACTTTCTTAAACCCATGTAAGGACATAAAGTGTTCTTGAATGTATAGAAAGACCTTTTTTTGAAAGATGGTGATGGTTGCTTCTAAGGAAATAATTTTTAATATAGCACTACACAAGCAAGATAAATTTCCTCCAGTCCATCTCTATTGAGCTGCCACTACTGCTGGAAGGAACCACAACTGATTGCAATTCTAATCCTTCTGTCTTTGCTTCCTAATTGCCAAAAGAGATATTTACCTAAAAAAAAAAGATCACTGCTGCTCCAGCTCCAGAATGTCATTGTGGCAAATCCCTGGCCATGTACTTCCCATCTGTCCATCACCCTGTCACACCATTATCAGCCTGTGTCAGTGTATATCCTTGTACTTGTGCTATTTTGTCCACTTTGACAATGATATTAGCTCCTGACATTTGAATAGTGCTTTAGAATTTACAAAGCGCTTTCTAGGGGCCCGGGGTAACTCCTGTTTTACAGAAGAGGAAGCTGACTTCAGAGATAAAAAGACTTGCCCAAGATCTTACATACTTTAAGCAGGAGAGGTGTTCCAGGTTATCTGACTCTAAATTCAGTCTCTTTTTGGGGTTATTTCAATTTTCCGTCTTCCAAATAGAGTCATCATCCACTTTTTAATTCCTTAACCCACTCCTTTTTTTCTGTATCAGAGCAAGTGGAAGGACCTTCAAGTGTTAACAATTGATACTATTTATTGGGTGCTCATTATAGACCAGTCCTTTGAAGCATCACACATACATTACTTCATTTTGATTTCACAGCAACTCACTGAGGCAGGGACTAACACCGTATTTCAGAGGAGTCTACAGTTCAACAAGGTCAAGTGTCCTCTTTGTTCAGGTTCTGGGCTCCAAAACCTGTGCTCATAGTGGTGTTGCTATCAGACCACTCAAAGGAGACTTGTTCTCTGTGTTTCCTTTTAGGGTTGGGCTTTTCTTTCCTGGTGCATAATATCAAATATGGCTGTGAAGTGAGCTGGGAATGAAATCTGTGACAGTTCAGGACAAATAACAGCTGCTGACCACAGCAAGATGAAAATATCCCCAGGTGGATGGCAGCCAAACAGGGGTCTCTTTAGAGGTGGGATGGGATGTTCTTTGCTATTGGCCTTGACTCTGACAAAAACACTTAACCTGGCAGATATCTTCGTATTTTTGAGTTTTCTCAACTGTGATATCAAGTGACGTATATAAAGTTGGTTGTCATATCGCTGGACAGATGTTTGTAAATTTTGTGATTGTTATGCTTAAATCTCAGGGGGCAAATTTTGTAGATTCATGGGGCTAGAAGGAACCAGAGAAATCATTTAATTTAACCCTACCCTTTTCACTAGTAAGGCATCTAAAATCCAGCAAGGTTGGGCAACTTGTTCAAAGTCTTTAAATAAGTATTGGCTTCATTTTGTTTTCCTGTGGCAGTGATTGTTGGGTTTGGGTTAATTCGTCCATTGTGTGTCCTTGGCGTAGATTAGAGCTCCCCCTAAAAGATAAAGTGAGGAAGGAGGGTATGTGGTCAAAAGCACATAACCAGCAAGGATTGAAGGAAATCTTGAGAAATAAGATTGCTCTGTCAGTGTCTCAGGTTGTTCATTTATACAGTGTTATTTCATAGCCTCAGGAGAAAACAAAAACAAAACAAAACACAAACAAAATTTTTTAAAAACCTTACCTTGGAACTCCAGAGTCCATGGGCATGTATTTTCATAGGAAAGCTTTCTTTCATGTCTCCTCCCTCTGGAGAACTTGATTGGCCATCAATATTTAAAATGAAAATAAAGTAGTTCTTTAAAAATGAAGATCACTTAAAACATAGTACTACTTGAATGTCAAGAAGCCATTATGTTTAATAGCATTTTTTAAACTATTAAAGTTGAGTGGTTACTTTTTATTTTGCATTTAGTCACTCATGGGAGACATTTATTTAGTCTTATATGCTACAAATAGTAATGCTGTTAGTAGAGAAGATTCTCATTTTGAATAATGGTCTCATTGATATAATATCTCTTAGCATAATATATTTATATCTTCCAGAGGAATGAAAATGCACAAACTGTTAAGAGAGTGAAAATACAGTGAAACTTGTGCCCTTAAATCTATAGGATTGTGAAATCAAGAAGTATGATATAATTACTTTGATTTGATCTAATGTGTCATATATATATACATATGGGAAATATATCTCACATTTAGGGGAAGGGGCAACATCAAAACAAAGAAAAAGATCTTTAACATTTCTTGTCAATAAGTTTAGGATGAAAAAACCATGGTCTTTGTCTGTGATATCTAAAAACACAGGAGCCCAGAAGAAAAATGTGGAAGGTAAATGAGATACCTAAACTCAGCAAAGAAAAGTAATGCACTCTCTCTCCCACCATTCCTGAAGAGAGATATCCTGAGATTCACTCCTATTGGCCCTGCTCATGTCGTAAACCCACCCCTGACCCAGTCACTTTGGCCAGCTCTGATTGGCAGGCCCTGGTCATGTGCCCCACCCTAGGGATGGGGATGGAGCCCCTCCCTTAGCATGTGGATGGGGGTAGGTTGGGAGAGACACCTCTAAGGAAAGCCAGGGTTAGAGCTTGAAGATGAGATATGGACGCTGGGGTAGGCAAGGAGCCCATGTCAAATGTAGAAAAATTACCTTATTCATTTTCACAACAACTTTCTGAGACACAGAGAGAACAAGTAAATTGTCCAAGGTCACAAAGCTAATGAGTGGTCAAATATACCATCTTTTATTATCTGATTCAAAATAAATGGGCAATGAATGACATAAAAATGCCTTTTCTTCTGTAAGGAGTTAAGAATTATCAAATTCTTAGGATACAGGTGTATTTGCTGTGCCTTCCTAATGCTTAGTAATTTATCACTGCTTTAGGAGAGCAGGGTGGAGATATCTGTTCTCAGTGGTCTGACTTAGAAATTAAAATATATTTCTTTCCAATTACAGTATCATAAATGGTGTGAAGATATATTTAAAATGATGTTATTTTGGTATTAACAGAACTTCTGGTTCATTATGGGTTAAATAGGATTTTGTGGCTGACTTAAGAAACCAGCCACAATGTATGAAACTGGTTCTATCAGAAAATGCATTCTGAATACTAAAAAATCAACTTACAAATGAAGTTTTGGAATGCAGTCCATTTAGAAGCTAAGGGCTGCCAGTGTTATGAAACCAACACTGTATTTTTAGGTTATTCATTTCTTCTAGGAGATTTAAAGTATTTGTTCAAAGTTTCAACCTAGTGGTTGAATTTCTAATAATAATGAAATTTACTCAAGTTCCCATGCTACAGACCAGAAAATGACCCGAATCTAAGAATATATAGAACAATAGAAACTTATACAACTAACTCAGGGGATTTACCTGTCACAAGCCATCTATATTCCCATTTTTAATCAAAGGTCTTTGTTAATCATATCTGGACAAGTTATAAGTCACAATATCTTAAGAGATTTCAACTCAGTATTGAATTCAAAGTTGATTTACTTACATTAAATGAAAGGAAACATGATTGTTTTTGCTTCTGAATTGCATTTATACTTTTTTTTTTTTAATTTCATTTAAAAGCTTCCCAAAGCCATGAAAGCAGAGATATCTGCTCTCTCTGGTAACAGCACTTTAGACGTGTTATTGAAAGTGTGATACTTGCTTTAAATTTTTCTTGTCTACCTCCCACCAATAATTTCAACAATTTAACAAATTCCTTTTAAATAGGCAGCCATTTTGCACCTTCGTCATCTACTTCAAACTTTTCCACTACTCTTTTGCATAACATAATGTTAATGAGTAGGAAAATCCCGTTATTTAAATTTAGTGAAAGTTTAAATCACTCAGGAGGCGCCTTTGGTGAATTATTCTTTTTAAGATATGATGTTAGAATACCTATTTAAAATAAAATTAAGAGCATTACAGGAGTCATTTTTCTTTTTAAAAATCAGCACCTTTGGAAATACATTTCTATCAAGAATGTTCAAGAATTGCTGAAAACAGCTGCATAGAATTTTGAGAGAAAGAGCTTTTGCTTTCTGTAATTTTTGCACTGTTTAAGAACTGCACTGAAGGAATTTGAAATCAAGATGATTGACATTGCTAAGCTTTTTTTAATGCTGCACACATGGTCTTTTTAAAAAAAGAGTACTCTGTGCTCAAAACATAATTGCTCTCTGCTTCTGCAAAGGTTTCCTTTCAATAGAATTGCATTTTCCTGATAGTAACTGATTAAAATAAATTAAATGAACCACTCACTTATTCTCCCAGTTTGCAAACTTTGAAATTTTTAACAGGGTTTTTATACAGGCCTACATTGTGCAACTCTCCATATTATTTAGTAAAGTGTATTATAAGTGCACCCTTGAAATCTTAGATAACAATGTTCTCAATAAAGAGAAAAGATGACAAAATGTCTAGCCCAGAGGCCATGAGGCCTCTGCTCCTTGGCCATTAAACAAATAACCTTTGCACAAGGCCTTCCCATTCAGCTGGTTCTTGCCAGCTCTGCCTGGGCTCTCTCTAAGAAAGAGGGTGAAATCCTATAGGCCTTTCAATTTTTTGCATTGCCTTTTAGTAAATGTTGATGAGGGAGAAGCAAAGGTCTTGGGCTGGGCTTTACGTCCTCCAAGACCATTAGCTCTCCTCTTTCAAAAAATATATTTTTACAAAGATGACATGCGAGCTTGTTTCCCGAGTTTTAATGAAGAAGCTATAACTAAGATTTCTTGTGATTTATGTCATTTATGTATTATTTGAGTGGTAAATCGATGTCACTTGCACTACAGAAAACACATCTGAGTTTATAAAAACGTTGCAAAATAATAGCTACTTGGCTTCACGTAACTTATTGAGTATGTGGCAGTTGTTTAAAAAAAAAGCTGATGCACTGATCAATAGAAAACTGCAGAGTGACTATAAACCCAATGGGAAGGAAGGATAGAGAGAACAGAAATCATAGAAGATATAGTAGCAGCAGAGGTATCAGAAATAATCTACTCGTTTTCAGTTTTCTTTCTAAATTACACCATATCTCATTGTGTCTGTTGTAGCCAGGTGTTACAAACCTTAAATATGTGGTTTATGACTTTTTCTTTCCTCTTGGAGAAATTTCGGAGGAGTTAAGGAGAAAGAGCCAGTCAAGTCTTTAAACATTCTGATCAGGTTTCCTTCAGTCTTGCTGCTGGAAGAATGTCTTATGGGTAAATTTCCACTTGCTCAGCGGGTAGTGTTTTGCATGAACCTACTCCCAGGAGAAAATGTTATTCCCTACAGCAAAGGCTGGGCAGTGACTCAGATTAAATTGACCGGCATGGGGGAGGGGACACACTGACCTGAGGGTGGGGGAGGGGAAGGGACACAATTTCCTTTCTGAAAACTGACTTTGACTCTCTGGGAAATGAAAAACCTCTGAAGTCTCTATGTTTCTCTGCAATGTTTTTGTATAAAAAGTATTTGCAATGTGTCATAAGGATTTTCGAGGATGAAATGAAGATTCTCAGTCAAGGGAAGGAAAACCAAGAGACTTACAGGAAAAGTAATCAAATGGCCTTTCTTCTCTATAGTTTTTAGTTATAATATCTACTATAATTCATAGGATGGACATGGCTAATTTAATAAAGTCATTTAATTCTCAGCACCAGAAATAAGACTTAAAAAAGAAAATACTGATTTTAAAGAAAAGCCATTTCTTGCCTGTATTTGCATGTTTCGATCAATGTGACGCAATCTAAAAATGGATTCTTCTCACATTAGCTAAAACAACTTGAATCTCAAATATCTTTCTTCTGCAGAGAGGCTAGGGATTCACAGACCATCACTGTCCCCACGTCTCCTATTGCTATAAGGCTGCTTCTTGATAGAATGATACAGTTCTGCAATTTGATCCTTTTAATTATCTTTTTTATTATCACAACAGGCACCAGGGTTCTAAACTTCCGAGGATTTATTGCTAAGGGCATCTTCCACTTGTAGTGTCTCATTTTATTGCTGTTTTTATAATGGTTTCTAACTAATAAAATGTTATCTTATTCATTTTGTTTATGTGTAATAAATCAGAAGCTTTCCACCTTCTTCTGCTTTGCAGATATGGGTTGCAGTGGGGGAGACTGTCTCAGTGTGTTAAACCCAGGATGTCTTTTGCATACAAATAGAAATTAGTACAAGAGCATTTCATTAAGGGAAGTATCACTGTTTCTGCATGACCTAGGGAAAATTAATATTCTAAATACAAAATCATGTGACTTGGGGTTTTGCTTCTTCCCAGCCACCCAAGCTGTCAAAAGACATCTGGAATGAAGCTTAGGTTTCTTCTCTGTTCCTAAGAGCCATATTATTATTTCCTTGATGAGGGAAATGGATATCATGTGGGAAAATAATAGTGTGTCCCGTTTTTAGGCAACTTTAAACCCTGGATGTTACAGTCATTCAACAGATATTTATTAAACCCTTGGAATGTGTCAGACACCGTGGTAGGTGCTGGGGTAAACAAGCAAAGCTTTCATATCTGCACGAGGTGGGGGTGGGGGCAGAGACGGAAGAGACACCAGACAAATGGTTCACTAACGAGTAAGTAATTTCAATTGTGATCAGGGTTGGGAAGGAAAAGCTTGGAGGCTGAGAGGGGATAGCATCTTGGGATTCAGTCCCTCCTTATTTTCTCCCTGTATTCAACGCCTTACCGTGCAGCCTCTCTTCCAGGCGCAGTGTCCCTTCCTGGGCGTGAAGGACGGGGATGCGCTGCTGCAGCCTCAGGAGGAAGGCAGAGAGGAGGTGTTGCCTCCTGAGGGGCCTCCGGAGAGCCATAAAGCGCCGGGGAACTTCCTCTCTAGCAGCAGCTCAGCCCAGGGCGGGGCGGGGTGGTGGCGGCGCGGGCAGGAGAGCGCCTACCGGAGCCGCATTTGCACTGATATTGCAAAGCTTTCTAGGCACAGGATGGCATGGGCAAAAGGCGAAGGCATGAGGAAATGTGGTGTTTTTTGAGAAGAACGAATAGTTCTGGGAGGCTAGGACATGGGGCATGCAGTGGCTGGAGGGGGAACCTGGAAAGGCAAGTCGAAGCCAGATGGTGAAGAATGTCGCTTGCCTCACCAAGGCGTTTGGACTTTGTTCTTAGAGTTGTGGGGAACCACTGGGGGATTTTAAGGAGGGGTCTCATAGTGGATCCAGCCAGTTGCTTACAGAGTATCTGCCTACCCATTTCCCCTTCCTAAGAGTACCCCCATTTTTTTTTTTTAAGTTATCTACCCATTGGTCTACATGCTCCAGGAGAAGTTGGGCCTACCTCCAGATTCAGGATTTGACCCTATTTAGGGTAAATCCGCCTCCCCCTTAATGCTTCTCCGGGTCAAATTTGACCACATTTCGGCCGAAGGCAGTCAGCTCACAACTTTACTTTGGTTATAGGGATCAGTTTCAGAAGGGGCATATGATTAAGTCCTGCCAATTAGTTATAAAGAGAGCCTGTGCGTTTGGGGAGAATGTGGATTTCTGGGAAAGAAGTTTCCTCTCTCTTACGACTGAGCCATTGAAAGAGATGTCTTCTCTTCCTTGGCAGTTGTGGGGTGCGAATGTGAAGCCCCAGATTTCTCTAGCCAGCAGGGTCTCTGGAGCAAAGCCAACCTCACGATGAAGCCCTCACCAACAAGTAAGGTGCAGTCTGCATGGGCTTGTAGCCTAACTTTGCCCCTACTCAGGTGAGATCCTAAACAAGGTACTGACCCCTTTCAGTCACAGTGCTCACAGTGTAGAAAATAGCAGTACTTACCTCTCTTAATCCCCCAGTTGTTAGGGGGATTAAATCAGACAAGCTTGGCTGAGTGCTTGGCTTGTGGTAAGTGCTTCACACGTATTAGATATTTTGTACAGTCATTAAACATTTCCTGAGAGCCTACTGTGGCCAGGCACTGGTCTAGGCACTGAAGAAATAGGGTGAGCAAGAAACCCACCGTCTTGCGCTTGAGGAATTGCAGGGTGTGGCTTGCCTTGTATTTGTCTTTAGCATGCATTTCCTTATACCCCATGTCATAGTTAGTGATTGACATGTTCCTTATTCGGGTTTATATCTGCCCTATGATGCCTAGCATGGTGGCTTTGATGTGGCAAGTCCTCACTGAATGTCAGCTGAAAGCAAATACAAAAACATTTACCACATGGTTCCTGAATGCAAGCTCAGGTCCAGGCCATGGTGGCAACGTTCATTGAGAGGCAGTGTGACGTGGTGGGTATTGATAATAGCTTTGGCTTTAGACAGGCCTTCCTTTTGCATTCTGGCACTTATGTGCCTGGCTGAGTTACTCTTTCCTTTCTGTAAGATGGGGTTACTTATACCTGTCCAGTTAGGGTATTTTGCAGGATTAAATAAGACAAAGATTATATAAAGTACTCAGTGATTTGCTAGGAAGAATGTGGCTGCTCAATAAATTGTAGTTATTTGATATTGGGGTATTTCACTGACTTGAAATTAATTTGATATTCACTGGGGCATTTTGTTTTAGCAGGTGTCTTGGGCTTTAGTCATTTTGCTTGCTGGGCACTGGAACACTTTCCTATTTGAGTAGAAGTCCAAGGAAGGGGAAAGTATTTCCTATCTCCAATCACTAACAGCTACACCTTTGATCAAAACATGAGTGTGACTAATCAGAAGCTTCTTCCCAGGGCCCTGAATCATGAGAGAAAAATTCCAAGAGACAGGGACAGTTTGACTTCATTCTAGGAAGCAGTGTTGGAGACAAGATCCCACTGGGGCAGGGGTGAGTGCCCTAGGTATCTGGTAGTGGGGGAAGAATTAGGCCAGCATGCTAAGGCGGACATGCAGCATCCTGAGGCCGGATCTGGTTGTATCCAGACCCCTTTAGAACTGCCCGAGTCTAGTTCTCCAGCCTGCACGTCCATTCCATGAGCTTCCCAGCTCCCTCCTATACATCCTTTTCCTATCTAAGTTAACCAGAGTTTGTTCTGTTGTTTGCAACCAATGACTCTGCTTAGAGTAATGCTATGGGTTGCATTGTATTGCGTCCCCCCAAAAAAAGATATGCTAATGACTGTGGTAGTTTGAAGCTATTACATACCCCATAAAAGGCCATGTTCTTTTAACCCATTCCTGTGGGTACAGACCTATTGTAGGTGGGACATTTTGATTAGGTTATTTCACTTGAGATGTGACCTGCCTCATTTGGGGTGGGTGTTCATCCTCTTGCTGGGGTCTTTTATAAGAGGATAAAACACACACAGGAGCTAAAAGATGAAATTAAGAAAAGCTCACAGAAAAATCCCCAGAGAGATGAGAAGGAAGCCACTGAAGCCAGAAGATGAAATCAATGAAACCGAAGAGAGAAGGACCCACAAGTGGTGGCCATGTGCCTTCCCAAGTGACAGAGGTGTCCTAAATGCCAGCAGCCTTTCTTCAGGAAGAAGGTATCATACTATTAATGCCTTAATTTGGACATTTTCCCAGCCTGAGGACTGTAAGCTTGTAAGCTACTAAATTTCCATTGTTAAAGCTAGCCCATTTCTGGTATATTGCATTCCAACAGCTTTAGCAAACCAAAACAACAACCGAACCCCTGGTCTCGTGATTGTGATCCTTTTTGGAAATAGGATCCTTGAAGATGTTATTGGTTAAGATGAGGCCAAACTGGGTTGAAGTGGGCCCTAATCCAGTATGACTGGTACCCTTATAAGGAGAGAATTGGACAAAGGTACATGAGCTAGAGAGACAATATGGCCATGTGACAGAGGTAGACATTGTTATGCTACAAGCCAAAGAATGCCACGAATTGCCAGCAAACTATTGCCAGAACCCTTTTGATTTCAAAGGGAATGTAGCCCATCTAACACCTAGATTTTGGACTTCTAGCCTCCAGAACTGTAAGGCATACATTTCTGTTAAGTCACCCAGTTCATGATACTTTGTCAACAGCAGCCCTAGGAAACTAAGACAAACAACAAATATTAGAATTTCTAAACAAGAAATTTAACTTCTATGCTTTCATGACACTGGTTGAATACTTTATGAACTACTGAAGGTTATTTGTGTTATTAAAAGTAAACTTGAAAAAAATCAATAAGAAATTCTCTCTTATTCTTCCTAAACCATTAAAATCCAGATACGCAGCTGTGAAGCTACCATAAAAAAACCTTATTTTGTATCCCTTGAGCTTGGCTAAAGTCCAGATGTGATCCTGCTAAGATAGTGTTATTTTTAAGGTGTCATCTTATTTCATGGCAATCTTCACTGTATGTGTAACTCAAGAAAATGTTGACTACAAGCCAATGCATGGCGTCAATACTTTAAACCTAAAATCTGTCCCAACTTTGTATTTTAGTTTGCTATTGGAGTGCAGTCTTTTTATAGGTCTTGTCATATAGAAAAGAGGATCTTTTTATCAACTGTTCAAATGATTTGTAGTTAAAAACTTCTTTTTCCTATCTGGAAGGCAGTTTCAGTTTAGGATTCTATAAACATAAACCCAGTGGTGCAGAGGTGACCCAATTTTTATGTTGTTAATTCCAGAGAAGAATTTAGGTTTTCATTGCTTATGAAGTCTTAGTGTGCTAAACAAAATATGCAGTGAGATGGAAAGAGTGATGATGAATTTATAGAAAAAATTACATTGGAGGGACATTAGAGATTACCTGGTCTAGAGATGCCAAAGAGTCTTTATCATGCATGCCAACTTTCATCAACTGGTGGAGTTGCATGGAGGGCTGTGTTGAGAATATTTATGAAGTTGCCGTCAAGTTCAGTGGCAATGAGTGCTGTGATTACTAAGGAATGTCTGTCATAGGAGCTGAACTGGAGAGTGGTGGCATCTGTGTCAATTGTTTGTTCTTTCTGATCTAGTCCAATCCCTTCATCTCAACTGAAGAATAGAAATTCTTTTTAACTTCCTCAGATAAATGCTTCAGTTCCACAATGATTCATCACACAATGTGATTTCTAGTTTCACTGGCCACATGTCCATCTGCACCTGTTCCTGTCTGTTGTGCTAGGATGGCATGGTACACTGAAAGGCATCTACTTTGTATCCAAGACACACTGGGGTTTGAATCCCACCTCATCTACTGAATGGTAGTGGAACTTGGACAACATACTTACATTGCTGAAACTCAGCTTCCTCACCTTGAAGCAAGACTGATAACTATTTCATTCATTCATTTTCCACATATTTCTTTAGCATCTGCCACGTGTCGAGAACTGTGGATAGAACAGTGAACAAAGCAGGCAAAAACCTCTGCCCTCATGGAATTAGTGGGTTGAAGGAGATTTCATTGTTCTCTGCGTGTGTCCATTAACAAGTGTCCATTAACAAGTGCCTGGCACGTGTTAGATAGCCCCAGATCTTTAGTTCCCTTCCACTTCTCACTGGTTCTCAACACTACACACTCTGCCAGTGTGATTTAGGACAGAGCAGCTGGGCCTGACCATAACTTTCCTCATTAAGGACATAATATTAAATTTGGATTAAAGCAACCCAAGTTTGCAAGAGCTTTAGTCTCTGCAGCTCCTCTCCTGGCTTGAGTGGGATATTGCTGGTATCCAGGGATTGGCCATACAC
>PVKY010011636.1:0-11925 GCA_004027775.1 Bradypus variegatus
CACCATAGAGGTAGAAGGAAAACCCATCAGTCTCAGGAGGAGAGGGTAAGAAATTCTCTTTCTGGCCAAAAGAACCAGGCAAAGATCCACTGCTTCTGTGGGAAGACCAAAAGCAAAAGCCGTCTGCCTCTGGCTGCCCTGAGCCCTCGAGGGCCCATGACCCTGCTCCAACACAAAGCAGAAGTCTGCTACCCCTGGGGAGGGGCAGGACAGTCCTACCCAAGATCCACAGAAGTTTCAAGACAGACTTTGCCTGTTGGGGAGAGGGAAGGTGTGCAGGAATGCTGCAAAGGCCCCAGCCCTGAAGCCCAGGTAACAGGTCTGCCTATGACTGAGGATGGGCCAGAAGAACCAAGAACCCCCTGACTGTGCCACGGGACACTGCAAAAACAAAACAGACAAACAGAAAACCACTGTCACCCCAGCCTCCACACTGAGCACAAGGTAACAGCAGCCCACTCTGTGCTCAGGGTGGAGGCTGTGTACATTGAGGGTAATGACAGAAACAACAAAATCCAAAAATCCAATCCGGGCTCAACTACTGACAGATTGGCTCAACACCCCACACTAGCAGGCCAACCCATTTCCAGGTGTAAGTACTATTTACCTGAGCCTCTATTGCTGTTTTTCTACACATAGTATATGACACTCAATAACAAAATTACAATATGTACATAAAAACCAAAGTGGAGGGGGGAAAAGACTCACTGTTAAGAGATAAAACAACACACAGAACCAAACTATAAAGTGACCCAGATGTTGGAACTATCAGATGGGGACTACATGATTAAAATACATTAAAGTATCTAGTTGGAAAAGAGACAACAAGCTTGAACAGATTGGAAATTTCAGCAAAGGTGTGAAAACTATAAAAGAGAGTCAATCGCAAATACTAGGAAAAAAAATCAGAGATGAATTCTTTTGATGGGTGAATCAGCAGACTAGACAGAGTAAAATAGAAGTGAAAAAACACAACAGAACAGCACATCCAATCTGTGGAACAATATCAAATGGTTGAACATATATGTGATTGGCGTCACAGAAGGAAAAGAAACAGAGAATGGGACAGAAGAAATATCTGAAGAGAAATGGCTAAGAATATTTAAAAATTAATGAAAAGTAACAAACCAAAGATCTAAGAATCTCAACAAACCCCAAACAGATAAATTAAACCAAAACAAATAAATAACAAAGATCACCTACATACATCATAGTAAAATAGATGGCAACCAAACACAAAGAAAATCTTGAAAGCAGGCTGGGGAGTGGGGTGGGGTAGGGAGAGTTCATACAGGGAAAACAAAGGAAAAGAAGACATCTCCAGAAACTATGCCAGCCACAAGACAAGAGAGCGACATCTTCAAAGTACTTAAAAAAATGCCAGTGCAGAATTCTATACCCAGCAAAAATATGTTTCAAAAACGAAGGTGAAATAAGGCCTTTTCAGACCAAAAAAAAGCTGAGAGATGCCATTAACAGCAGAGCTGTATTGGAGAAAATGCTAAAGGAAGTTCTGCAGGCCAAAGGAATATGACATCAGATGGAAATGTGGCTCTACACAAATGAAGGGTAAAAGAGAAAGGAAAATATGAAGCTAAATATAAAATATAGAAGACTTTTTCTTCTTTTTAATAACTTTAAAAGATGAATGACTGCCTCAAGCAAAAATAGTGGGGTTTTTTGTGGTGTCTATAACATATGTAGAAGTAAAATGTACGAGAGCAATAGCACAAAGGAGACAAGGGAGGAACCGGAAGTTCCTTACACTATACATGAAGCAGTATAATATTATTTGAAGGAAGATAAGTTAACAATACATATTGTAAACCCTAGAATAACCACAAAATACAAAACATGTATTACTAATAAGCCAGTGGGGAAGATAAAATGCAATTATAAAAAATACTCCATTAGTTCAAAAGAAGGCAGGAAAAGGTGGGGTGGGGTGGGGTGGGATGGGGAGAACAAAGAACAAATGGGACAAATAGAAAACAATAGAAATATGGTAGATTTATATCTAAGCATATCAGTAGTTACCTTAAATGCAAATTATCTAAATACTGTGAATCTCATATATTGCTGGTCAGAATGCAAAATGGTATAGCCATTTTGGAAAACAGTTGTCAATGTCTTATAAAGTTAAATATATACTGGCCATAAGACCCAGTAATCCCACTCCTGGATATTTACCCAAGAGAAATAAAAACATATATCCACACAAACAGCTGTACATGGATATTTACTGTATTCAGACCAGCTTTATCACAGACAAAATAAACGTTATCAACTGGTGAATGGATGAACAAATTGTGATGGATCTGTTCAAATGAATGATTCTTAGCAATAAAAAGGAATGAATTACTGAAACATATATCAACATAGATGTATCTCAAAAGCATTACTTTAAGTTAAAGAAGCCAGACACAAATATATACTGTATAACTCCATTTATATGACTTTCTGCAAAAGAAAAAACTATCTGGACAAAATGCAGATCAGTGATTACAGAGGGCTGGGAATGGGGGAGAGGAATTACCTCAAAGGGGCATGAGGGAACTTTTTGAGATAATGGAAATGTTGTATCTTGATTGTATGGAAATGTATCAAATCCTATCAAAATTGTACAACCGAAAGGGTGATTTTTTACTGTATGTAAATTACACCTCAATAAACTTTAATTAAAAAAATAAAAAGCAAACTTTGGAGAAAAACTTCCTGGATATCTAATTCTGATATTACCATTTACTAATTGCATAAATTTGAGCAAGTTACTTAACCTCTGAATATCTTAGTTTAGTTTCCTCATGTAACTGTAAATGAAAATGTAATAGCTTATCCCTCATGGGGTTGGTACAAGAATTAAAATAAGTTAATACATGTGAAGTACATGTGAAGTATGAGGTCTGGCACATAGTACAAGCATAATAAGAGTTATTCTAATAATATCATTATTATTACATGAAAAGAATACAGAATAAAGTATCCAGATTAAACAGATATTTCCATAGTAAACACAGGCCTCAAACTTCAAACTTTTGATTCCCAGACTGTGTGCTACTCTGATAGCACATTTCATGCAGCAATTTTGAGAACACATATGCTATCTATGGTGGATCATTAAAATTTGGTGCCAATTCAACAGGAAACTTGACACTTAGGAGCATATTCAATATCTTATTTTCTGAAGGGGAGATTATTAGCATGACAGTTAACAATCTGGGCAGAGAGAGGGCCTGGAATAAAGGTGGGCAAAAAACTCCAGGGGCAGGGGGCTGGCAGCATCCTGCCTCTGTGACTTAGCATGTGTTGATCCCTCCGGCCTCCCCTCAATGTTTGCTCAGTCAGTTTCCTCAGGAGTAAGCCTCTGGCATCAGCTGGAAGAGCTAGCCTCCCCCGATGCAGCTGAGTGCTCTGCTTCTAGAACTCTGGACTTCTGGATGTGTCTCAGGAAACAAACTGCAACCAAACGGTTCTAGTCATGAATCAGTCTGTGAAGACTGGCACCCAGGAAAGGAGAATCCTAATACCATATTTCACCAATGCAAAGGGGCACATTTTAATCTTTAATATTGGGATGTCTTCTAATCAAGGAATGTCATTGTTTAATTGGCAGTATTCCACCTCAACCTCCAGTGATATGTAAAACAATCTTACCACTGACGGCATCTCGACGTCTATGAAATAAAATTACTAACGCAGTCACAGTGGTCAGATTTCACCCGGCCTTAAGCCCCCAATCTTTTTCACCTATTTCCTTCTTGCTAGAATATAAGTTCCACAGGGGCAGGGATCTTTGCCTGTGGGACCTTGGGCACATTACTGAACTTTTATGAGCCTCATTTTTTTTCATCTGGAAAGTAGGGCTGAGAGTACCAGCTTCACAGTATCAGGGGAATTAAGAAAGATTGCATGTAGAGTGACTAGTACAGGGCCCTGTAAATGATCCAGCGTTCAGTGGTACAAAGTAGCTTTACCAGCTCCTGCTGTCAGTGTCTAGAGGTTGAGGGAGTCCCAAGAGCCCAGCTGCAGTTTCAGTAACCTACTGTGGGGTCCAGTCTACCTGGTCTTCTATTGAGTTCTGTTAATTCACTAAATTATAAATCCTGGGTGGCAGAGGGTCTGACGCCTCCATCAGTGCAGCGTTTACACACACTGCATAGCCTACTTCAGCAACCTCTCTAAGCTCATGGAAGCTTGCTGAAAATTAGCCATACACAGCCTGTAACAAATTACTTGATGCGGCAATGAGGACTGAGCAGGTGGCTGTTGCCAGCTGCCTCCGACATCTCTCTCCTGAGGTATCTCTAGAGACAAGCAGTCTGGAGTGCTCTTCTGTGATTCCCAGAGAGCAGGAGGATCTCACTGAGACACCGATTCAGGTCACGCCGGTAGCGTAGTCTGATGTTCTGGGAGGCACAGACCTGGTCCTTTCTCACCGTCTAACTTTTCCTCCCGTCTCTTTAAAAAAACATCTCTGCCCTCACAAATTATGGGACAGTCTGTTGTTCACCATCTCCAAAATGCTCAGACTTATCTGATGAGGCCTAAGGATGTGCAAGAGGCAATGCATGAGCTATTTAAAATAGTTTACTCTCTAGTAGATGAAACTTTAGAGATTATTTCTACATGCTGAATTTATACCCTTCTTTGCAGAGCAGTGGGGTATGAGTTATAGCGTAGTTACAGAGCTACTACCAGGGCTCCTTCCAACACACATGATCCAGAGATAATCATCTTTTCCAAGATTAGAGCCTTGAGTGAATGGAAGCCAGAGAGGCTAGCTTCTGGAGAGCTGTGTAAGGGCCATCTGATAAAAATCAGAGCAACTCAGTCTACTTTGTTCATATAATTTTTAAGCATTAAACTGGATCTATTTTATTGTGGTTAATAAAAGGGTTCTAGCTGCCAAAAAATGGACAAAATTTAAAAGTAGGAAACTAGGTTTGAATCCTGGCTCTGGCACTTACTAGCTTGGACAAATTTTTTATCTTCTGATAACGCAGTTTTCTCACTAACAGCCCTGTTGCAAGGTTTAAACAACATAAAATATACAAAAGCACCCAGCATAGAGTCTAGCACTCAGCAAGCACTAAATCAATAGCAGTTGTTTTTATTATAATTCATTCATTTTAGTGTCCCTTTGTGTGAAGACCAGTACTGTCTCCTAGATATAATTCTAGTACCAAAGCTGATAAATGATACATGACTGACTTTGAACTGAATTATTTTCATGGGCAGTTTCTGACATCTCCAGTAAAAGCACTGTACTAAATAAAAGAAATAATTTTATCTGCTACCACAGCAGATGGCCAGTAAAACTGTAATGAATGCAAGACTGTCATATAAAAACTATATTCTATGTTTTTAATTGAGAAAAAATTCACATAACATAAAATTTGCCATTTTAACCATTATAAAGTATACATTCAGTGGTTTTTAGTATATTCACAATGTTGTGAAAACATCACCACTATCTAATTCCAGAACATTTTCATCACCCCTAAAAGACACCCAATATCCATTAAGCAGTTGCTCCCCATTCCTACAGCCCTTGGCAACCATTAATCTGCTTTCTGTATCTATGGATTTGCCTTTTCTGGACATTTCACATAAATGGATTCATGATAGGCATCTTTTGTAACTGGCTTCTTCTTTCACTTAGCATAAATGCAACCATATGTTATAAGACCTTTTGTGTCTGGCTTCTTTCACGTAGCATAATGTTTCCAAGGTTCATCCATGTCGTAGCATGTATCAGTACTTCATTCCTTTTTATTGCTGCATAATATTCCATTGTATGGATATACCATATTCTGTTTATCCATCAGCTGATGGACATTTGGGTTATTTCCACCTTTTGGCTATTGTGAATAATGCTGCTATGCACATTTGTGTACAAGTTTTTGTGTGAATATATGTTTTCAGTTCTCTCAGGTATATACCTAGTTTTGGAATTGTTAGATCAGACGGTAATTCTATGTTTAACTTTTGAGGAACCGCCAAACTGTTTTCCACAGGGGCTGCACCACTTTACACTCCCACCAGCAAGGCATAAAGGTTCCAATTTCTCTACAGCCTCACCAACAGTTATTTTTCATTTTTTTAATTAAAACTATATTCTATTTAAAATAGAGAAAAAGGTAGCAAATTTGGGCACCTTGCCTGTTTACTCTGTAGACCCAAGGCTTCTTGGCAGCATGAGGCCCAGCAAGTTATTTCTCCTCCCCACATCCTAGGACTCCCTTCTATAAAATGAGGGTGGTGACAACAAAAATGCCTTCCTCGGGTGGAGGCCGGGGGACCCAATGTGATAATTCATATAAAGCCTTAATACATATCAGGTACTCAGCACATTTTTATTCTCTTTCTTTTTTCACTTAGTAAACCAAGCATTTTGGAAACTCAGCAAATGTACTCTCCTGATTAAGAGTGTCAAGGCAGAGAATCTTATAATAATGAAATCTGGAAATGAAAAATTAAATATATGTGCAGTGCATATTACTTGCCAACTTCCTTCCTTAAATGTCAGTCAAGGTGCAGTCTTTAGCTGTAGCAGAGATTCAAAACTGAGCATTTAGCTTGACACAGAGGGATGTACAGGAAGCCACTGGCAGTCTCGGATGGGCACATGGCCAAAAAGACCTGCAATTGGCCATGAGTTCTGGTGGCCAACACCTCTCTCCCCCAATTCACACACACTTTATACAACATCTAAGCTCTAGCCTGTGAAAGGCTCAGTTATAAACATAGAACTTGGGCTGGGTTTTAGCATAGCATATGGCACTTTTGTTCAAAACTGAGCCACCGTGCCTACGCCATGCCTACACAGTGTATCTATTCTGTTCTAAAGGCTAACAAAGACACCAGAGACCATATAGTACTTCTTGTAAATCTCAAGCCTTTTCTTTTGCCTGCTGAATTTGTGACTATCTCCTTTCTACCACCTTAAAATGCACGGGTGCGGCCTTGGTGCTGCTGTGACTACCATGAAGTGTCACTATCACTGAGTGAGAAACACGAGGGATGCAGGTGGATTACGACACGGTGCCGGAGAGGGCGAGGCCCCAGATCCACACCCATTCAGAACACACGCGGCCCCCAGGCAGCATCTCACAAATGCAGCAGGTTGGAGAGAACGTGTATCCATACCAGGCCGGGAAAAACAACTCAGAGAATATGCTCTCTTTTCAGCTGCATCATAATGAGATATAAACCCCAAATGTCTAAAAAACCAGTAAACGGGCTTGAAAATCACATTTAAAAAGAGGCTATTAAAGTTGACACTGAACAGTGTCTATGTTAAATTAGAAAAGTTATTTTTTTCTCGGTTGTTTAAGAATCTTTCTTCAAAGCACTTGGCACAACTGTAATTACTTGGTAAACGCATGCCTTCCCTTTTAGAGGGCAGGGGATGAGCCCTCCTGTTCAGTGTTGTATCCCCAGGGTTTGATCACAGGTATTGCCAAGAGAGTGAACGAAAGACGGAAGGGCGGGAGGGCAGGCAGGTTTGTCCCTCGGGTCCAGGGATTCCCATGCCTTGGGCGGTGACGGGCACAGGGCATACTCACTATCAAAGAGGATGATCCTGCCATCTCCACCGCAGGGCTGGGCGTGATCCCCGAAGCAGACGCCATTGCACTCGGTACTGGCTGCCTCCCCATACTTCCAGTAATCGGGATTGTTTCCACAGAAGCAAGCATAGCCTGACTCCATCCCGGCAAACTGCCACAACAGAGAAGCAGCACGCGGTGAGCGTTGATCAGGGGTGTCGGCTGGCCCGACAGAGCCCGGTGGAGTTGGCCCCCAGCATCAGGCTCACCTCCCCAGGTCCCCTTCCCCTGGACCTCATCCTTGTCCTGCTCTCACAACGCTTCATTCCAAGCTGACCGTCAAGCTAAGCACGACCCCCGAATTCCCTCTTCAGGAAACAGCCCTTTTCAATGTTTGCATTTCTACTATCTTCAATAAGTTTTAAGGGGAGGAATCCCATAATCTTGAAATGTTAATAAGAGTAACAGATAAAAATGTTATTGAATGTTTACTATGTATCAGGTAGTAAGTGCTTTACATCTAATCCTCCCTGCAAACTTATTATAGGCCTCATTTAAAATTTTATTTTTATATTATCACATAGTCAAATGGACTTTTTGGGTATACATGTCTATAAATTTTAACATGTATAGATATGTGCAACCACCACTACAATCAGAACACAGGAACAGTTCCATTACCCAAAAAAAGTCCCCCAAAACCTCCTCACACTATCCTTCTGTAGCCCCCCCATCCCACAGCCCCTAGAAACCACTGACCAGTTTTCCATCACTATCGTTTTGTCTTTTCAAGAATGTGACATAAATGGAATTATATAGTATGTAATCTTTTGGGACTGGCTTCTTTCCCTAAGCATAATGTCTTTGGGGTTCCTCCAAACCGGTGCACGTATCAAAAGTGTATTTCTTTTTATTGCTAAGGAGTCTTGTCATTGTATGCATATACTAGTTTGTTTACCCATTCACACGCTGAAGGACATCTGAGTTGTTTCCAGTTTTTCATGATTATGAATAAAGCTTCTATAAAACATTTATGCACAGATTTTTGTGCAAGTTTTCATTTCTCTAGGGCCATATGTTAACTGTATGTTTAACTTTATAAGAAATTGCCAAACTGTTTTCCAGAGTGAGTATACCACTTTATCTTCCCAAGAGCAGCGAATGAGGGTCCCGGTTGCTCCCTATTTTTGTCAACACTTGTTATTGTCAGCATATTTTATTTTAGCCATTCTACTCCGTGTGGTGGTATCTCATCATGGCTTTAATTTGCATTACCCTAATAACTAATGATGTTGACTCTCTTTTCATATACTTATCTGCCATCTGTATATCCTCTTTGTGAAGTATCTGCTGCATGTCTTTTCCCACTTAACTGGTTTGTTTGTTTTCTTACTAATGAGTTTTGAGATTTTTTTAAAATACATTCTAGATATAAGTCCTTTGTCATTTTTCTCTTCCAGGTAGTAGCTTGTCTTTTTCCTACTCTTAACTATCTTTCACAGAGCAACAGTTTTTAAATTTGATTAAATCCAAATTAAAGTACGCCAATTTTTTCTTTTTGTAGATTATGCTTTCGGTGTCATGTGTAAGAGTTCCTTGCCTAAGACCAGGTCGTGAACAAAATATTTTCTTCTAAAAGTTTCATAGTTTTACATTTTACATTTAGATTTATGATCTATTTTGAGTTCAGTATATGTCTTTTGAGTTTAACTTCTTTTGCTTAGCCTAAAGTTTCTGAGATTCATCCATGTTGTTGTACATAACAATATGTCTTAATATGTCTTTTCATGTTATTACTGAGTAGTATTTCACAACATGGATGTACTACAATTTGTATATCCACTCATCTATTAATGGAAATTTGGGTTATTTCCTGTTGGGGCTATTATGAATAATGCTGCTATGAACATTTACGTATAAGTCTTTGTGTGAACATGGGTTTTCGTTTCTCTTGGGTGAATACCCAGGTATGGTACTGCTGAGTTGTAAGGTAGTTGTGTATTTACCTTTATAAGAAACTTCAAGACATTTCTTGAAAGAGGCTGTACCATTTTACACTTCTACCCCAGTCAAGGAGAGTTCCAGTTGTTCCACATGCTAATTCTTAGTATTATCAGTATTTATGACTTCCGTCATTCTAATGGGTATGTAGTGGTATCTCATTATAATTTTAATCATAGATCAATTTGTCTATTCAAATCTTGTTCCTATTTTTAAAAATTATTTTGAAATAATTTCAAACTTGTAGGACAGTTGAAAAATAATACAAACCCCTTACATAGAACTCCAACAAACACCTCTGCCAAGATACCCAGATCCACTAATTTAAACATTTTGCCACCCTTGCCATATCATTCTGTTTTTCTCATATCTACTTGTCTGTCTGTCTATCTCTATTTCTGAACACTTGAAAGTATGCTGCACACATTAGATGTTTTGTCCATTTTTAAGTTGGATTAGTTTATTATTGAGTGGTAAGCACTCTTTCTGTATTCCATATACAAGTCCTTTATCATATATATGTTTCACAACTACTTTCTCCCAGTCTTTTCATTTTCCCTGTTTTTTGAAGAGAAGTTTAAGTCCAATTTACCAGGTTTTCCTTTTATGGCTTGTGTTTTATGTATCCTGTTAAAAAAATCTTTGTCTAAACCAATGTCAGCAAGAGTTTCTCCTATTTCTTTCCCCTAGAAATTTAATAGTTTTAGCTTTTTAAAAAAATGAGATTTAATTCATATAACATAAAAGTATACACCATTTTAAGATGCATACTTTGGGGGGGTTTTAGTCTATTCACTATGTTGTGCAACCATCACTACTACCTAATTCCAGAACACTTCCATCACCCCCAAAAGAAACCCCATACTTACTACAAATTAGTACCAATTCCTCTCTCCCTCTACTCCCTGCCAACCAACCACTACTTTCTGTCTCAATGGATTTGCCTATCCTGGACATTTCATATAAATGGAGTCATACAATATGTGGCCTTCTGCATTGGGCTTCTTTCACTTAGCACAATGTTTTTAAGGTTCATCTATGCTGTGGCCTTTATCAGGACTTCTTTCCTTTTTGTGGCAGATTATAATATTTCATTGCTTGGATATACCACATTTTGTTTATCCATTCACCAGTTGATGGATTTTAGGTTGTTTCCATTTTGGGGATATTATGATTAATGCTGCTAGGCACATTTGTGTACAACTTTTTGTTTGAACATGTGTTTCAATTCTTGTGGGTATGTTACATCTGGGAGTAGAATCGTTGGTAATTCTACAGTAACTTTTGAGAAACTTCCAAACTATTTTCCACACAGGCTACACCATTTTACATTCTCACCAGCAATGTATGAAGGCTCCAACTTCTCCACATCTTTGACAACACTTGTTATTGTCAATTTTCTTTATTATAGCTGTCCTAGTGGGTGTGAAGTGTTATCTCATTGCAGTCTTGGTTTGCATTTCTCTAATCACTAATGATGTTGAGCATCTTTTCATGTGCTTATTGGCCATTTCTATATCTTCTTTGGAGAAATGTCTATCACAATCCTTTGCCCATTTCTAAAATGGGTTATTCATCTTTTAGTTGTTGAGCTGTAAGAGTTCCTTACATAGTCTGGATACCAGACCCTTACCAGATATTTGATTTGCAAATATTTTCTCCCATTCTGTGGGTGGTCTTTTCATTTTCTTGAGAGTGTCTCTGAAATACAAGTTTTTAATTTTGATGAAATCCAATTTATCTGTTTTATTTTCTTTTGATTGCTTGTGCTTTTGGTATCATAACTAAGAAACTGCTGTCTAATCAGGGTCATATAGATTTATACCTGTTTCCTTCTAAGAATTTTATAGATTTAACTCTTAGATTCAAGCCTTTGATCCATTTTGAGTTAATTTTTGTATACGGGGTCCAATTTCATTCTTTTGCATGCAGATATCCCATTGTCCCGGCACTATTTGCTGAAAAGACATTCTCCATCTTGGCACCCTTGTCGAAAATTAATTGATCATAAGTGTACATATTTATTTCAAGACTCTGAATTCTATTCCATTGGATTATATATCTCTCTTAATGTTAGTACCATAGTTTTTGGGTGTTTTTTTAGTAGTCTAATTTCAAGTTAATTTTTATTTGTGGTATGAGGCAAAGATAGAGGTTCATTTTTCTTCATAAAGAGCACCTATTCTTCCCAGAACCATTCATTGAAAGATGTCCTATCCCTCATTGAATACCTTGGCACCTTTGTTGAAAATCAAAAGTCCATCTAAGTGTGGGTCTATTTCTGGACTCTCTATTCTGTTCCACTGATCTATAACAGGGGTCAGAAAACTTTTCCTAAAATTCGTCAGATAGTAAATATCTCTATCACAACTAC
>PVKY010011637.1:0-11925 GCA_004027775.1 Bradypus variegatus
AAAAAAAAACAAAACAAAAAGTTCACTCAGGTCTTGGAACCAGGAAGACATGGGTTTGAACTCTGGTCCACCACACCTTGGACCCAAACATTCTGAACCTTTTTTTTTTCATCTCTAAAATGGGAGCGCTAATACCCACCTTGCAGTTTTGTTTTAATGATTAGTGAAAATACATGTGAAGCAGCTGGCACATTGGAAGAACTGAAGAAACATTAGGTGCTCTCATTGTTTTTATTACTCATAAGCACATCCATGAAAGGACATGAGAAAATAAATCAGAGCCTAGGTGGAATTTCACTGCTAAAACAAAACAAAACAAAAACAAACAAACAAACAAACACCCTGATAATTCAAGCGAAACGCTGGGCTAAACTTTTGCTTACATTTTATATATGCAAGATGATACTGTAGCTCCTCTTTTTAAGTACATAAAATCCAAACTTAGCTACAGGTCTACCTATTTCAGACTAAAAAATGAAAGACTATTATCACACAGCAAAACAAATTTTATGAACAGGTGAGATGTTTCACCATTGGAAAAAAATGCCAAAACAAAGATATAAAAATGCTTATGAAAGGATAGTAAAAGATTCCTACCTTTAAACCGACTGTTATAAGATCTGTAACAACACTGTATGGAAAAAGTAAAAAGAGAAAATGGAAAACAAAGTTAGAGAACGAGTTTTTAAAAGACAGAGATAATTAGACTAAAGAAAAAAGAAAAAGCATTATAATAACGTAAATAATAAAAAGAATGTACATGAATTGTGAAATGTTAATACAAAGAAAAGTGATAGGACAGTCTGGCAACAGCAGAGTATAAAAGCAAAACCTTAATAGCAATGTAAGAAATAATAAATCAAATTATTTTAATATTTAGAAATTTTAGACATAGTCATGCTTCAATAAAATGGGTATATAGTTACCCATTTACTTCTATTTTAGAAATCTAAACGAAAACTTAAAATCACCAAAGTTCTTTCTTTCATATCACTGCTACGAACTGTCATATTTAAAGTTTTAAATGAAACGAAACCAGTGCTTAGATTTCACAGAAATAGAAAGCATTTTGCAAATTTGTGCATTTACCATCCAAAACTGCTCATCAAAATATAGCTAACTCTCTCAGAACTAAAATAAACACAAACATCGAGTTTCAGACATCAAATATTTCAAAGAAAAGACTTGTTTTTTTAAAAAAATAAGTCAAAACTGTTTAAGTGTAAACATTTTCCTTAGATAAAAAAAGTATAAACATTTTCCTTAGGAGAAAAAGAACACACAAAGACAGTTATTAAACTTGGGATTTGAGGAGGAACTACAAAGATATGATAACTGGTGGTTTGTCGTTTGCTTTTTAAGTCTTCAAAATAAGGAAAAAGGATCTTTTCTAGGTTCAGGCTATGGGAAAATGTAGAAATTTAATCAGCACCATGAAGGCAAAAGTTCACTGTGTTCAAAACTACATTTCTTAAGACTAGGGTATAAAAACCCCTATACAAAGTTGGGCCATACAAAAATACATCTTTTCTAACCCCAAATAAACTAACTTCAATTAAGATTTTGTCTCCATACCTCCTAATTAAAGCTTTAACTAAATTCTACATATTGTTAATAAATGACAAACCATAACTACCTCATAAAAGTAAACAAATATGACTGGATTGTTTAAAAATGGAAATTTAATTGTTTTAAGCAGTAATCAAAGATTTTGTTTTTCCGTGTAGACTTTTGAAACTTAAACTTCATCTGTCTAAAATTTAAATGTAATAAATAACTCTGATGTTCTTTTCTGCATAAAAAATAAGACTGTGTAATACTATGGTTAGCGGTCCTGATGCAAAGCGTAAATCCTGCTCCTACTTGAACTTCCAAATGAACTTACCTTCCAGAATCTGCATCGTTTCCCCACATACTTAACCAATAAACTCATTCTTAGCTTTAAAACCACAAATGGGGAGAGGAAGTTTACTTTCTTAAACACTATCAAAAAGAGTAAGTTTGTACTTCGGTTGTCCCTCTAGAGTTTACCAACCAAGACGCATTAACTCTACAATCTTCTTTACTGTAAATTTTCAGACACATAAAGCTAGTTTGCTTCCACATCTCAAGTCAGACCATCTAAGGACAATTCAACTACACATAATGAAATACTAACTTCACAGACTTCCTGAACTGAAATATTGTCATAATTACACAATAGTAAAATTTTGCACAGATAAAATATGTAACTGAATAAGGTAATCTGAAATGAGTTTGCAACAATGCTCTCAGATAAGCTTCAATTAAACAATAACAGCGGAATTACTTTAAGTGCAGATCACAACAATAAATAAAATCTAAAATTGCATTTTGTCTGATCTCTGCAGCAGCGTGCAATCTGTATTCAAATAATCTAATCCGACATATCAAAGACTTAATATCGTAAAATGTAGACAAATGAAATCCAATGAGAGCAAAAATTATTAGAAAACTCCAACTTCTTTATATAGCATGACCACAATGATATATGGCAGCATGTAAACGGCTTTTACTGTTCAAACAAGTCCCATATATTCTACAACCGAGAGGTTTACGGAAACCTTGTCATCGAAAGCAGACAACGGGCCAAACAAAACCTCAAATGCATAATGGGAATAGATTTGCAGTCTATAATATAAGCTGGGGATTTTTTTTAATGGTGTACATATTTTAAGCATTAAAATGTCAACTCCAACCCGATACTGACGAAAAACATTTATAACAGTGATTCTAAATCTTTTTTTTTCCTGGGCGCTGATCCCTTTAAATTTTGATGTTTGAAATCTTCCCGAAAATTGCACTCAATATTTTGCATACATGGCAGAGAATTCAGGAAGTTTCTTTTGGGGGAAGCGAGAGGAAGGAAGAGAGGAAGCGTCCCAGGTCACCAAGTCCAGAAGCCCGGTATACAGAAATTGTTAACACATCTCACAGCACAAGTCAGGAAACCTCGGCCCGCCTCCCGGCGACCCCGAGCCGGGTGTGGGGCCTGGCTTTGGGACCCAGTCGCCGCCCAGACATGTAAGGACGCGGCCGCTCGCCTTCCCGCCGGGGAAGGATCCACCGCTCGCTCCACCTCACCAGTAAACAGCAACTCCCCAAGCGGGAGGACGCCCGCCCGCCCCGAGCGACGGCACCGCCTCCGCCTCCCCGAGCGCCGCGCACCATTTTCTGAGAGGAAGTGTGGGGTGGCCGGGCTCCCCCGGATCCCGGCCGGACTTTCCTTCGCTTCCCGCTGTGGGGTGTGAAGTGTGGATATGAGGTAAAGCCGCGTGAGAATAGAGAGACTGCGGTGGTCCCCCTTCCGCGATTCGGGGCTCCCCATGGAGGCGCCCGGAAGCCGCGCCGTCGAGCTTGGCCGAGGCCGCTCCTCGGGCCGCCGGCGCCCCGCCCGGCTCCCCGGCCTCGGCGCGAACCACCGAGAGGAAGCGGGGCAAGCGCAGCTCGGCACGGCCGCCGCGCCGCCTAGCACTTACCCATCCATGGCCCAGAAGAAGCAGCGCACTATGCGGGGACTGACGGGCTCGCCGCGAACAGAGGTAGCGGCAACAGGGCGGCTCCAGGGACTGGCGAGCGGAGCCTCTCCGGAGCCCCAGCCGGTCCGAGGTGGAAGAGTGGGAAACAGGGGCGGGGACCGGGCACGCTCCCGCCACCGTCGCGCCCCCGCCTTCCCCTCCCCCGAAGCGCGTCCCCGCCTCACCTAGCCCTCTCCCTTAGCGTCGACGCCCTCCCTCGGGGCCCGCCCCTACGCTCGCGCCCACTCTCGGTCCCGCCCTCGGCCACCCTCCTCGGCTCCAGGGCGCCCTCTTCCTGCCGTCACCCCGAGACTCCACCTCCCCGCACCTCGTCCCGTCGCGCCTGCGCGCCCGCCCTCCCGGGGCGGACCCCAGCCTCCCGCCTGCATTCTCGGGAGCGCGCGCCTTGTGCTGCCCGCCCCGCTTCCCGCGGGCCTTCCGGCTTTGCTGCTCTGGGCGGCCTAGCTTGGGCGCCTCCCTTGGCTGGCGGGAAAACCCTTGGGGACGCGATTCCAGAAAGTATGTAGGAGTGCCCCGTGAGGACCACACAACCGCGGCGGGATTGCCTCGGTGAGCGAGATTGGCGGTGGCCAGGCGCTGGATGGTATCTTCGGAGCCCCGGGCCCTGCAGACTGAGGAAGGCGGGGCCCCAGACCAGAGCAGAGGCGAACCCCGGCGTCTGCTGGGCCGGCCGGGCCATCCGTCCAGCGCAGGATTCCCGCCCCGAGCCCTTAGGAGTAGTCGGACAGAAGGTGAATGAGAGGAAGGGGACTGTCCGGACTTCAGAACATTTGAATTTTAAGATAATTGTAGTCTCTGGGTGCTTTTTGATCCGACGCAGTCTGGAATTAAATTTATATGAAATATTCATTGCACAAATATGGAATGGCCACTATATTACCAGCATTTCATGAGTTTTCTCATTCCTTCTTCCCTGTTAAAAAAAAAAAAAAACCACGAGGGAGGGATTGTTATCCCCATTTTTCAGCTGAAAGGGTAGGCACGGATAGCGATTTGTCCATAATTTCACAGCCAGGAAACATTTGCCACCAAAGCACTTCTCTCTGGTAGGAGCAAAATACTGTAACTAGTGACAATTCGCTGGCTTTTTCCCCGTTAATATCCTGTTTCTGAAATGTAGGGATTTTTCAGTTTACAGGTGACTAAAACAGATCACAGATTATCGTGAGTCACTAAAGGCTATCCTCAGCCAAATTCTTAACCTCCTGAATAGAAAGGTTTCCCTCTCAGCCTTTTCATCTGAAAAGCATGTAACAGTAACTTCAGTCTATCGTCGTTATTTTACTTCTTCTAAATAAGTAGGTACTGCTACAAAGATTTAAACTGGATTCGTCCATCAGTCGGTATTTATTGAATATCTACTATGTGTCAGTTACTGCCGGGATACATATGAAAATCAGGTTCCAGCCTTCACTGTTGAGTGGATACTTCGGTCAGTTTATTTCTTTTGTTTTTGGCAGAAAATAATTTTCAGATAGCTCGGTTATCTCATTCAAGGAGGTCATTTTAAAAGTATCCAACCTTACTCCCTGTTCCCAAAAGATTAAATATATTTCATTTTGTATGTTGACTCCAAATGTTAACTTGCAGTTTTGAACACTGCCATCTTGCATTGCCAGATGGATACTAAATCTTACTGTTGTTGTATTGGAATATATTCTGATGAAATTTCCTTCATTTTTTTTTTAACTATGCAAGTAATACAAATGTACATAGTCATTTGGAATATTCAAACAATTTACTAAATACTAAAATGTTATAATTTTTTTCTTTCCAAACCACCTTCTGCCCATAACAGTCACTGTAGCAGTGTTGCATGTATCCTTCTAGACCTTTAGCTTTTTTTAATCTGCTGTTTTTTTCACTTAAAAATCCTGAAGATGTTTTCACATCAGTACTTTTCATCTACTTAATTATTTTTAATACTATTTAGTATTTCATAATCTCTTGTATGATAATTTATTTAACCATTTCTAAAATGGTAAAAATTCAGATCTTTCTAACTATCCATTATAACTAAGTGTTGCAAAGAACATCATGTATGAACATCTTTACACACATGACTGTGTCTGAGGATCAGATTCCTAGAAGTGGAATTATGAAACAGAGGGTATAAGCATTTCAAATGTGATAAATATTGCCAAAAAAAACAATTTACACTGTTTCTTTATTTTAAAAAAAAGGCTCTATCCCTCTAACCCCAATGCCTTAAGACAGCCAACAAATTTCAATATTAAAAAATAAATTCTGGGTTATATAACCAAAATAATTAAAAGTAGGGACTCCAACAGTTATTTATACACCAATATTCATAGCAGCCTTATTCACATTACCCAAAAGGTGGAAGCAACCCAAGGGTCCAACCACAGATGAATGGATATACAAAGTGTAGTTATGTAAATACCATGGACCATTACTCAGCTGTAAAAAAAAAGAAATGAAGTTCTGATACATACTACATTGTGAATGAACCTTAAAGACATCATGGTGAGGGAAATAAGTCAGACAGAAAAGGACAAACATTGTATGAGTTTCCTTCTATGAAATACCTATGCTAAGAATGCATAGAGATAGAAAGTGGATTACGGGTTACCAAGGGCTAAAGGGGTGGGGAAGGACAGGGAGTTAATGCTTAATGGGTACAGAGTTTCTGTTTGTGGCGATGAACAAGTTTTGGTAATGAATGGTGGTGATGATAGCTGTGCCAGTTTGAATGTATTATGTCCCCCAAACACCATTATCTTTGATGTAATCTTGTGTGGGCAGACATTATCAGTGTTGATTAGATTTCTGTGAGTGTTTCTTTGGAGATGCGCCCCACCCAGCTGTGGGTGATGACTCTGATTAGATATTTCCATGGAGGCATGGCCCCACCCATTCAGTGTGGGCCTTGATCAGTGGAGCTATATAAATGAGCAGACAGGCAGAGGGAACTCAGTGCAGCTGTGACTGACGTTTTGAAGAGGAGACGCAGCCAAGAGGAACACTTTGAAGAATGCACAGGAGCTGCAGGTGAGAGACAGTTTAAGGATGGCCGTTGAAAGCAGACTTCTGCTCCAGAGACACTAAGAGAGGAAAAACACTCCAAGAGCAACTAAGAGTGACATTTTTGAGGAATTGCAGCCTCAAGAGGAACGTCCTGAGAGAAAGCCATTTTGAAACCAGAACTTTGGAGCAGATGCCAGCCACATGCCTTCCCAGCTAACAGAGGTTTTCCAGACACCATTGGCCATCCTCCAGTGAAGGTACCCGATTGCTGATGTGTTACCTTGGACACTTTATGGCCTTAAGACTAACTGCGTAACCCAGTAAACCCCCTTTTATAAAAGCCAATCCATTTCTGGTGTTTTGCATCCTGGCAGCATTAGCAAACTAGAACAATAGCACAACATTTTGAATATAATTAATACCACTGAATTATATACTGCCAAGTGGTTAAGATGGAAATGTTTATTTTGTATATATGTTATCACAAAAAAAATTTTTATGAGTACCAAAACTCACCGTTGTTAGAAACAAGCACTATATCTAAAAAACACTCACCCAATTGCAAAGGAGAAAAGAATTTATTCATGATCTTGCAAGAGTGGGCATACCACCAAAGAAACATGGTAGGCACGCCAAACAATAGAACACAGCAACATTTTATATCCTAAGTCTAACACGCAAGTCCCTCACCTGTTTCTCCATTGGCTGGATACTCCAGAAGGTACAGCCTATCTGAAAGAGCTAACTAGTTGGCCATTGGGATTTTAAATTGTACTGCCTATCCGAGAGAGCTCATCTAGTTTAAATTTCCCGCCGAGAGTTCCCGCCTTTGATTCTAGCTAGCACCAACTCTGGGGTGCTCTCCTTCCCTTTAACTGTGGGGCCTGTTTGAGCCAGTCTTGTTTAGTTTCCATTTTCCCTACTCTATGTTGCCTTTATGTGAAAGCTAAACTTAGCCCTTTCTTACACTGTCCATATTACTAACGAAAACTCTGCAATATAAAGACAGCTTGCCTGACTAAAATTAACAGAACCATATAGCATTTCCTCAATACTATCAAAGCCAGCTTTACAATAGAAGCCTACATATAAGAAAACAGTTCACAGTAGAAAACAAGGTGAAATCTTTCCCCTGTCCCTTGGTCCGAAATTCAAAGTACTTCTCATGGATTGGGTTCCACTGGATTGTGAGCTCATCTAACTAAGGATTAGATAGAATAGAATTTAGCTCTTCTTAGACCAAAAACCCACATGGCATGGTAGAACCATGACCGTCTATGATCTCAGCAGAAGTTTTTGAGTTATAGAATAATCAGGTATCTCCCAAGTGACCTGGTTTGGCATGAGAGCTTTATGTTCTGTATTACCAGTTTCTTGATGGTGAAGAGGGGAACCATTTCTTTATTTGCTAGTAGCTCTATAGTTTGAGAAGAAGGGCAATTACACAATTCGGTTTTTAGATCTTCTAACATTTTATCTTCCTGCATTTTTATTCTAATTTTGCTAAGAAATTTCATCTGATACATTTTTATCTGATAAGAGATACCCACCCACCCACCCACTATTACAATGTTGGGACAAAATGTTACCTTTGAACACTTGCCTTAAGGCATTCCAGTAATGCAGTAGTTAGTTAACATTTAAACGATATTACCCTATTCATACATACAACTAAGACTTCTTAAATATAAAGTAATACGAAGATACCAACATCTGTCAAAATAACCTCACCTCTTTAACCCTTCAGATATGTTTAAATATGTTTTATTCCTAGGGCAAACCCTACTTAATTTCAAGCTGAGACCCTTACTCCCATAAAAGAGGGAGAGAATTCTATCCACTGAACTTGTTTAGTTTTCAGAGAATTAGAAAAAAGAGCACTATTTGAGTTTGGTAAGGAACATCTCTGCCTAAATAACAAAATGAATAGTACTGTGCGGTGGCACACTAGCAAGGTTAGCTAGCTAGCTACACTTTCTAAAAAATACAACCTTACACAAGTTATGTAACCTCTCTGTGTTCCAGCTTCCTCGATTGTAAAGTAAGGATAAAACTGGCTAATAGCTTTTATGAGAAACTTAAATGAATTAGTACATATAAAAGTACTTAAAACAGTGTTTAACACATGATGTTTTAGTTTGCCATGCTGCTACTACAAATACCACACAATGGGTTGGCTTAAACAATGAGCCAATGGTTTCCACTGGTTCCCAGCTTCTCCCATGACCTTTTCTGACTAACTGCTTCCAAATTTCTTCTACTTATGAAAGACTCCAGTAATACTGGATTAAGACTCATCCTGATTAAGTTGGGCCAAACCTCAACTAAAAATAACATCTTCAGAAGTTTCTGTTTACAAATAAATTCTCACCTGTAGGAATGCAGATTAAGATTAAGAACATGTCCTTTCCTGGATACATAATTCAATCTACTACATGTGGTAAATGCTCAATATATTTACACTTAGTAAAATAATAGTCATTTCATATTACTATTATTAGCTTCAAAGCAGCAATCCTTGAGAACTGTGATGGTTAATTTTATGTATCAGCTTGCCTAGGTTATGATATCCAGTTGTTTGGTCAGACTTTGGCCTAGATGTTGCTGTGAGGTATTTTGTAGATGTTATTAGCATGGACAAGCAGTTGACTTTAAGTAAAGGAGATGACCCTCCTTAATGTGGGTGGGCCTCATCCAATCTGTTGGAGGACTTAAGAACAAAGAACTGAGGGTTCCAGGAAAAAGAAATTCTACCTCAAGACTACACCATCTAGGTAGTGTAAGGGTACATCGACTGGTGAACAGAGTGGTGAACTGTGGTGTATGCATACAATAGAATACTGAGCAGCTATAAGAAGGAATGAAGCTGTGAGACATGCAAATAGGTGAGTACAGAATTTTGAGTGAAGTATGCCAGAAATGAAAGGACAAACATCATAACGCCTGTCTAATATGGACTAATTATAATATATAAACTCTGAGAACTGAATCTTAGAGCACAGCTTATCAGGGGAATGCTTATTGTAATGGTCCGTACATTGCAAGCTTTTATAGCAGTCACATCTATTCCTGAGCTGTAATGGTAATCCCTAAATCCTGAGATGCTGAGTTCCTTGTGTATAACCTGGTCAGTCTCCGGAACTTTGGGTACATGTGTGACACCTGAGACTCGGAGCTAGAGCTTGGCAGCTATCAATGTCAGTATTAACCCATACAGCAACTGTTGAAAGAGCTGAAAAAAGAGTTCAGACTTAAATAGAGATATGAATGAAGTGGATCTGGTTAGGACTAAGGCAAATCAGGCCCAAGAGTAAAGGACAATACTGACTGGGTTTTAAAACTACAACTTTTGTGTGGGACCAAAGGAGGAGATGTTTATTTGGTGCAGGATCTATATTTTCTGTACCACAGTAGAGAATTTAACTTGTACAATGAGTTTGTTTGAGCACCATAGGTGCATGGAGCTGTGAATGGGAAATGGGATTGGTGAGCTTGTACAGGCTGAGGTGAAATCCTGATACATCCCAGAGCGATATGGGCAGAGAGCAAAAGTGTATTTGCAGAGCCCCCGAGGAACTGGGGAGAATGTGGAAATGTTGGACTTTCCCACCTGGGTTATTCCTGAATTTCCCACATTGAGGACTGCCAATTTAGTGGGCTGAGCCCTCTATCTGGGGACTTTCCCTTGTGAAGCCTGTTGCTGCAAAGGAGAGGATAAGCCTTCTTATAATTGTCTAAGAGTCTCCCCAAGAGAGCCTCTTTGTTGCTTAGATGTGGCCCCCCTCTCTCTCTAAGCCCACTCAGCAGGTGAACTCACTACTCTTCCCCCTACATGGAACATGACACCCAGGGGTGTATATCCCCCCTGGCAATGTGGGAAATGACTCCTGGGGATGAGCCTGGACCAAGTACTGTGGGATTGAGAAAATGTTCTTGACCAAAAGAGGGAAGAGAGATGAAACAAAATAACGTTCCAGTGGCTGAGAGATTTAATGGAGTCGAGAGGTCACTCTGAGGGTATTCTTATGTGCTATATAGATATCCCTTTTTAGTTCTTAGTGTGTTGAATGGCTAAAGGGAAATACCTGAAGCTGTCAAACTGCAACCCAAGTGACCTTGATTCTTGAAGATGATTGTATAACTTTGTAGCTTGCACAGTGTGTGTGACTGCGAAAACCTTATGGCTCGCACTCCCTTTATCCAGTGTACAGACAGAAGAGTGGAAAAATGGGGACAAAAATTAGATGAAGGATAGGGTGGAACAGAGGGAATGGAAAGATTTGGGTGTTCTTTTTTGCTTTTATTTTTATTTTGGAGTAAGGAAAAAGTTCAAAAATTGATTCTGGTGATGAACACACAACTGTATGATGGTGCTGTGAATGACTGTACATTGTGAATGACTGTAGGATGTGTGAATATACCTCAGTAAAACTCTATTAAAAAAAAAAAAAGACTGCACCATCTACTCCTCTCTGAGTTTCCAGCCTACTGGCTTCCTCTATGGATTTCAGGACTCTGTATCGTAACATCAGTTCTTATCAGAATTTCCTGTCTGCTGAACTACCCTATGAATCTCAGACTTGCCAATCCCCACAATCACATGAGCCAATTCAAGCTGATTATACAAGTTAAATTCTCTACTGTGATACAGAAAATATAGATCCTGCACCAAATAAACATCTCCTCCCTTGGTCTCTCACACAAAAGTTGTAGTTTTAAAACCTAGTTAGTATTGTCCTTTACACTTGGGCCTGATTTGCCTTAGTCCATATATATATATGTGTGTGTGTGTGTATATATCCTGTTGGTTCTGTTTCTCTGGAGAACACTGACTAAAATAAGAGCATAAACTGAGAACAGTTTATTTAGTGCAGACGATGGAATTGTGCTGTGCACAAAGTTTGTTACCAGACCCTAGCAATATAAGAATAAAATTTGAAAGTGTCTAGAAATTTTTATAGCAATTTGACAGAGAAATATTATTTTGTTGAGTCTAATAATATGACCAGAACTGATAACCAGTTCTGTAGGCCAAGTGATGAGTGACTCAGTTCTCTTAATAACTTTTTATGTACTTTCATTTCTTAGCATGTCATGACATCATTTTTCTTCTATCTGAGTCACGTACATCATTTACATATCAAGTCTTTCTGTTCTTTTCTCATTAGCCCAAGACAATTAAAGTGACACTAATGAGTGCCAAAACAAGCATAAATACAAATGTAGGCACTAAATTCATATGGAAGCACTTCCTTGCAAGATAGTTATTCACATGATCCAGAATATAATATAAAGTTTCAGAAATTATAAATAGAAAAGTACAAAATTGAAACATTCTTGCCAAAACCCTCAGGCCTCCATGAATGCATTCACAGATCCA
>PVKY010011638.1:0-11926 GCA_004027775.1 Bradypus variegatus
CCGAGCCTGGCAGGGAGGGGCGCGGGTCCCCTGGCTGCAAAAACTTACAGATTTTGCTGATCTCAGCAGTTCCATATGCTCGTGGATATTGTATGAAGTACGCCCCAAGTCAAATTGCTCTGCGATGTCCAGTCCACGCAGTTCCTGGCTTTCTACCTACTTTCCTGGAGGAGTAACTAAAACATACAGCTCACCAATCTGCCATCTTGCCCCGCCTCCTCCAAGTCAGTTGACTTTTATATCAAATTCGAACCCCAGTATGGCAAGTTAAAATTTGCATTCAATAATACTTCTCCAGTGAATCTACATTATAGACACACTGTTACTGAACTGAAAGAGACACTCAGTAAAAGTTGTCGTAAGGCATCCCCATCTGCGACTGCTCTAGGCACCACGTAAGTATTTAGCCTTGTCTAGCTGGGCCTACTTGCCCTACAGCAGCAGCGACTTCAGCCGAGACTTAGATTCTGCTTTTTTGATTTCTACAGCTGGTTTAATGGTGAAAAAGTCAGCTTCCGATGTGTCCATCTCCTCCGGCACCCACGGGCAGTATTCCATTCTGCAGACGGCAAAACTTCTGCCAGGAGCACCTCAGCAGCCAGTGAGTTCTGTATTCCTGTGAAATTCATCACAGCTCAAAACCAGGGTCCAGCCTCAGCCCCAAGGAGCACTTGGGATTTGCCTCTTTTCAATGGATGTATACACTTCCAGCTCTTCAAATCTCTCCCTGCCCACCACCTCATCCCCAAGCCCCATAACTGAGCCTGGTAGACCCTTTATGGGGCTTTTACATGGTCCTGCAGGGTACTGAAGGGAAAATCACTTTTGATAAAACATCCTGTGTCCCCGTGTGGCAGGAGTTTTGGTTTCGGGACCCATGTACGTCTCTTCCCTTCCGGTTTTTGTCTTTGCCCTTGGCTTACAGGGGTGTGTGGGAGAGAAAGAAGGAGAAATTGAGGTCAGTCATCTTGACAAAATGATCATCATTCTGGTGTAAAGTTAGTTGAGAGAAGAGACTAAAAAATTATTTTCTCCACTGAAATAAATATTCCACGAGGTACGGGGACTTGTTCTTGGTTTCTTGACTACGTGATCTTTCTGCCTGGTGGCACTCAAATTTTAGTGAGAGTTTGGAATTATTTGTGGATCCCCTCTGAATGCTTGCTGTCCTTTTCCGCATGACAACATATCTTTGAATCCTGACTGCCATCCATCACCACTGTGGGAGTGGTGAGTGAGGTGAAAAGCAGCAGGTATTAGGGGCTGGCTTTTCATGTACAGAGTCCCAGTAGCTTCAATGCCTGCAGGCCCCCAAATGAGAGTTGATTTCAGTTCGTCTCCAGTTTGCATTTGGTATGTAACATGGCTTTCTGGCTCTTCTTGACAGAACCTCTTTCTTGCCTGTGGGGGTCTGTTAGGCTGGGCCTGAGTGTGTGAGTGTGTGAGTTTGTCCAGCTCACAGGTGTCCCTGCCAGGGGATGTGTCCAATGATCTCCAGACCTGCGGACCTCTGGGAACCCGGACAGATTCCTCAGTCCCAGGCATGTTTGGTTGTCTCAGGATCTGAGGCAGAGGCGTGGGGTGAAACACTCGGCCTTGCGTCACTCCATCCTCTGCCACTGTCATTCGGGTCCAGGGTCGCTGCAGGATCCCCTGGCTGGCCCTGCTTCTTTCATGCTCATTCATTCAACACAGCAGCCAGAAGGATTCTTTGAAACATAGATCACGCCGTTCCCCTGCTCAAAACTCCTAGTCGCTTCCCTCTTATCCAGTAGAACCCCAGACCTTCACAAGGCCTCCTGGGCCCCATGACCTAGTCCAGGCCACGTCCCACTGCATCTCTTCCTGCCCTCGCTTGCCCTTCCACTCTCACCATCCCCCTCGGGCCTCTGCACAGACTGTTCCCTCTGCTCTTCCCTGGGATACCTGCAAAGTGCATGGTTTTCTCTCCTTCCAGCCTCTTCTCAAATGTTGCCATGTTAGAGAAGCCCTCCTGGCACTCTATCTCAAGTAGCAACTCCCCCTGCCCCCATTCCACCGACATTGTTTACCCCTCACCCTGCTTCTCTTATAAAATGTAAGCTCCACAAGGGCAAGGGCTTTGGTCTTTGGTCTGTCTGTTTCTCTGCCACATGCCCAGAAGGCCTTTGGATCATGTTGAATGGATGCAAGAATGCAGTGAGCCTAGATAATGAAGTGGAGAAACAGCACTAGTAAGAACGGGGTGTGTAGGATTGTAGAGGCAGGGAGTTCCTGGGGATGGTGGTGAATGCAGTAGAAGTATATGGGTGAAGGCCAATGAGTAGAGGCGAGGGGAGAGGGAGGTGAAGGCAGGGTGCAGGAGCTGGGTGGATGCCGGGCCCAGGACCCCACAAGGTAGTGTGCGGAGCCGGCTGAGCCTGAAGCCCACCTGCGCAGTGAGGGCAGGGCATTGACTCGGCCTTTGAAGTCTTAACGAGGGCAGGCCAGCGAGACCACCAGAAGTTTGGGTAAAGAGGTAGAATGAGCACTTCTGAAGAAACATGTATCTGGAAGGTGTTCTGATAACTCAGCTGTGGAGGGAGCCCTTGCTCACAGTGACCCCTACCCTCCTCATCAGCATTCCTGCCTCTGCCCTCTGTTCATCCTTCAGTGTTGCCTGAGAAAGCTTTTGAAAATATCAATCTAATTTTGTCATTCTTCAGCATTACCTGTTGGGTCAAGTCCAAGCTTACAAGCATCTGCAGATGCTCTTCCCTTCCCCAGTCCCTGGCTACATGTGGTCCAGACACATTGGGCTGACTACGTGTGGTCCCCTCTAGAGTGCTCATTATCCCTTCTGCCTTGGGAAGTCTTCCCGTTGAGATGCACAAGCTTCCCCAAGCTTCTTCTGGGTTCCATGGAGCTTTGTCACCTTGCCATGTTATATTATAGCACATATGGTCGAGTGAAAGCATGCTGCCCTCTGAAGGCCATTTATGCATTACAGATTGAGCGGCCTCATGATGCTTTCTGGCTGTTACCTGATCAGTCAGTGTTCTCCAAGAAACAGAACCAACTGTGTATGTGTGTGTGTGTGTGTGTGTGTGTGTGTGTGTGTACTTGTTAAGAGATTTATTACAAGGAATTGGCACACGTGACTCAAGTCTGAATCCTTAGGATAGGCCAGAAGCTGGAATTTCTGGTGAGAAGGATGTTGAATTCTTGAGTTCAAATTCCGTAGGCTGGAAACTCAGGAAGGAGTGGAGGCTGTAGTCTTGAGGCAGAATTCCTTGTGATCTCAGGAACCCTAGGTTCATAGAGACCTCTAATTGGCTGGATGAGGCCCACCCACCTCGTGGAGGGTCATCTCCTTTACTTAAGATCAACTGATTGTAGATGCTGATCTCATCCACAAAATACCTCCAAGTGACAACTAGGCTAGTGTTTGCTACCAAATAGCTGGAAGAAATAATCTAGCCAACTTGACACACAAAGTCAGCCATCACACACAGTCACTGAAATAAACATAGACGATGGTTTGACCACATTGCAAAATCCCGACACCGCCTGGATTGGGAGCCTAGAGTCATCTGCTCTAAACATTATTGCCACCTTCTTGTTGGCATGAAGGTAAGTATTCAGAGGAGATTTCTGCTGGAGTTTTTGTTTCACTCACCGAAATTTTCCACTCATGTTCCGACCAGTAGGGAGTGAGTGTGCTGTGTGAGGCTGTCTTCCTACCTGTAATCCACTTCTCTCCCTGATTCTGTCCTCCAGCCCAAAGCAAGGACTGGAATCAGTAAACCGTACAACGTCAAGCAGATCAAAACCACCAATGCTCAGGAGGCAGAAGCGGCCATCCGCTGTCTCATGGAAGCCAAAGGAGGTGGGTGTCCTTTGGGTCCTTCCTCCCCAGCTGAGGAAAAGAACTTAAGTACCCTTTTCTTTTCATCTTCCTACCAAAAGTGGCACAAGAAGATAACTTTTTTTGTTTTTCTGGAAGCAGTACTAAATGAAAGTACCCCTTTAGCAACATTTTATAAATTCTCACTCTTAAGATTTATTGTCCACTTAAAATTACATGTTCACAATTCAATCATTATATAAAAATAATTCCAGGATTATTGAGTGGCCCTTAATCAACAAAAATGAATTTAAAAAAAAGGTTAATGCTGCAGCAGCTATCCCATTTGGCTGGCTCTGTAAAAAAAGCACTTATGGTGGATGCCCCTATTTCAGGCAGAGAAGCCCCTTGTAAAGATCACCAACTGCCCGTAGGTGCACGTGCTTCACTTAACCGGCATCAGTCACACCTTGACTTGAAATCTCTCTCAGACTCTCAAAAGCAGTGGTAACTAACAGTTTTTGTTTTTGTTTTGGTTTGATTTTGATTTTGTACCAGAATCTCTTTGGAGAGGAGAGAGAGGCATTTGCAAAGGCAGATGCACTTATAATTACAATGACCTAATTTGGTTTTAGTCCTCATGTTTAACTTATTTAGAATTCACAAATAACATTTAAGAGAGGGCATGAGTCAAGAGGTTGAGAGAAACTGCTGTAGGATAACACCACCACAAAGAGTTTCTTTCATTATTAAAAAAAAAAAACAAAACTAAAATTCTATGGATATTACAACCCAGATGTCCATACCCAATGAATAGAGAAATAAAATATAGTGTGTTCATAGAATGGAATACTATTTAGCCATAAAAAGGAATTAAATACTGATGCATGTTACAATGTGGATGAACCTTGAAAACCTTACACTAGGTGCAAGGAGCCATACGCAAAAAGGACAAATATTGTATGATTTCATTTATACGAAAGGTCCAGAATAGACAAATCCATAGAGACAGAAAGTTGATTAGTGGATTCCAAGGGCTGTGGGGAGGAATGGAGAATTACTGCTGGTGAAAATGGGGTTCCTTTGGGGATGATGCAATGTCCTGAAATTAGATGGTGGTGATGGTTGCACAACTCTGAATAGACTAAAAACTACTGCCCTGTACATACAAAAAGGGTAAATTTTATGGTTTGTGAATGGTATCTCAATAAAATTATTTTATAAATGCTTATAGGGATGTAGAGGTTAATAGAGGTTTGAGGTTTAAAATCCCAACTTGACATTTTCTTGGTCATGAGCCCCACTGAGATTTTGCTGAGTTGGGGATCATCTCCTTGAGAAATACACATATCCATAATTCCGCATGTGATCCCAAGGCTTCACTCAGCCCCACAGACCCCAGATCACCATTCCTGACAAGAAGGTGAGTGTGAACAGCAGGGGGTCAAACTTAGCTGGTCTATCTTGACATTCTTCAAAGAAAGAAAATACATTGTGTTAGTAAATAGTAGACTGTCCAGAAATGAAATCATGCAGCAAATTAACTTTGTTCTTTATTCTTCAGCCATGCACTGTTATGTTCCAGGGACCCCAGAAGAAGCCTTGCATGCCATGGTCCTGGGGGACCCAGGGCCCCCCAAACCAGAGCTCAGGCCTGGGGCGGCCAGACTGGAGTCCTCCCAGGTGCCCCCACTCCTGCCTCGTCGGCCTGCCCCCAGGGTTCCTGCCATCAAGAAGCCAACGCTGAGAAGGACAGGCAAAGTAAGAGCCTGGCAGCAAACCCCTTACTCCTAAGTCATTCAGATGTCTTGTTAGAGAAGAATCATGCCTCACAGAGAAAAATCTAGTTGAATATAGTCTCTCCACGCACATTCATGACTCCCCAACAACTGCATTATGAGGAAAATAAGTAATGACTCCTTTCTCATTCCTGTTCCTGCTGCATCTAAGTGCCCACTGAGCAGGAAAACAAGGAGGTGACTGCCTCTCCACAGATTCTAACTGGGATAGGAACAGCTTAGTTATTATGCTTCATAAAACGTTCCATTGGAGTCTTCACACCAAACAATTGCGGGTTGCTTTTCTGCAAATGTTCTAATAGTTCCCATTAGCATGTGGTCTGTGCACCGAGTTTTCGTATATAGATTTTATTTCATTAGGAGAACCAACGCCAATTCCCAGATTAGCAATTGTTGACAAACTCTTGCGTGACCCAGGTGTATTGGAGGTTCGACAGCTTCTCTGCCACTTTTCTTGCAGATTGTTTTTTGCTCTGGCTCTCAAGCTTCTCAGCCTTGCTTGCTGCTTCAAAGACATGAGTTTGTAAGGACAGTAGCTGCACAAAGACTGGCGCCTATAGAGACATCTGGATCTTCCGTTTGATCTCAGTATTGTAGTAACAGGACACTCGGTAATCCCTTGCCTGTCATCCTAGGGTGATTGCTGCTTTTTTACCCGTAGAGAGTGTGAGAGGTGGCTTTGCTGCTTCATTCTTACAGAACTTGCTTTGCATTTTCTGGGTTGTTATTCTTTCCCACTTTTGCTCATGGCCATCTGCCCATTTTTCATTCCTCCTTTACAAAACTGATCACTTTCCTCCTCTTTTACCCTGTACTTTTTCTTTTAAAAGCCAGGTGCAAGATCACAGCTTACCAGGGGTGCGGTGAGGAACGGGAAGGTCATGCTTACTGGGTGCAGAATTTCTGTTTGGGGTGATGAAAAATTTTGATAATGGATGCTAATGAGGGCAGCACAGCATTGTGGGCATAGTTAATACCAGTGAAGGTGCTGAAAATGGGAAATGTTATGTCATATAGATGTTACCACAATTTAAAAAAAATGAAAAAAATTTAAAAGCCAGGTGCAGAAGTGATGGGTTTGTTTTTCAACCTACTGCACAGGAGTCACTGTAAAAGGCTCCTGAGGAAGGAATTTTTTTTCCAGTTTGCTTTCTAAAGAACCAAAGGAAATACTGAAATGCCAATGCTAAGCAACTGATAGCCATGTTTTGCACAAAAGCTTCACCCTGCGCTGTGCAGTTTTTTTCCTTTGTGATGGTTTTGAACCAGAAACAAGCAAGCCAAGTCCCATCCTTCTATACTTAATTTATATCTATTTTTAATAACTTATAATTACTTGAATTAACACTTTAATTTATTAAGAATACCACTTCCTAAATTAAGAAATTTCCCATTCTCCTAGACAGACACATAAAAGATTCAAGGAGACAGTTGTTTCCATTCATCCTTCACTTAGCTTACTGCTGTAGCATAAATCTACTACACACTCGGTGAATTATCTGCCACCGCTACCGCCTGGGAGGAGAGTGTTCGCAGAGAGGTTCAGTTTTAATAAGGGAAGAGCATACCCCCACTTCCTAAGGTAACAAAAATTTGTGTCAAATTATTTACCGTGACCCTGGTTTTAAAATTTGCATTCACGTGTCATTGGACCTGCTCTTCTACTTGACAAACGTGTGCATCTCTCCCATCCTCCTCCTCTCTGGTCACCATTTCTGGTATCCCAGACATTCCCAGATCTTGTATTTGTTAAAACATCAGTTCAGTGCCGTCTCCATTCCTTTGCCAACCACCATCTACGTCCTTTCTCGTTCTGAGCCTCCCAAGCACTTGCTTTTCATTTACACTCTCTGTCTTTCCTTTTCTCAGCCTGCATCGCCGGAGGAGCAGTTGGAGCCACAGACTATCCACTTTACACTTGGGCCCCCAGAGACCAGCACTGAATCCCCTTCCCCAATAACAGCCCCTGGAGTCCCTCCTGTTCCCAAACCAAGAACATTTCAGCCTGGGAAAGGGGCCGAGCAGAGACCAAGCTGTGGAAAGGATGCATCAGATGAGGCCCCCCCAGGGGCAGAAGCCCTCATGCCGCCGCCTTTGGAGATTCTGCCTCTTGCACCCAAGGCTCCCCCACGGAGGAAGAAGTCAGCCCCGGCAGCCTTCCACCGACAGGTTCTGCAGAGCAATGGGCAACTCCTCCAGGGTCTCACGTGCTGCAGCCACAGCGACTGTCCGTCCGGACACCAGCCTGGTGCTGGCTCGCTCTCTCCAGAGGCAGATTTCCTTAGCAGTTCATCTGCTACCAGCCCTGAAACTGATGGCACCAAGGAGGTGAAGTCGGAGGCAGCTGCCCTTCTTGGTGACTGTCAGGATCCCTTCTGGAACCTTCTGCATCATCCTAAACTGTCAAATAATGCCTGGCTTTCCAAGAGCTCTGATCCTTTGGACTCGGGGACCAGGAGCCTTGACAGGGTATACACAGACCCAGACCCAGCCCCTGCCTCAGAGGCTGAAGTGGAGCCGCCAGTGGGCCATGGGCAGAAGGACTATGGTCACTGGGTGACAATCAGTGACAAAGACAAGAGGATGGCGCTGCAGTTGTTTGATCCACTGGCGAAAACATGACTGAGGGACTTTGACAGCACTCTCGTGTAGAATGTGCATCTTCTTTTCTTACAGGCATCACTTTAGCAGGGGGAAAACAGCCAAAGAGGCATACTGAAAAACACAATTGGACTTCTGTCACTCTTGTGTAGTTGACTAAAATTGTGTCCCTCATTTAATAAGATGATTATTCAGCCACCAAAATGTTTTATTCCAGACTTGTGCAATTTTACATTTTCTCTCAGGGTGCGGGAAACCCTCTGCTAGAATCAGTGTATGGCTTTCAGGAAATCTAACTGATAATGCCCAAGAAATGCTCCCCCATTGCATTTTAAATGGTTGTTCAACTTATGTGTGTATGGAGTGTTTTTTGGTTTTGTTTCTATTTTACAGATTTGGAATAACTCTGGCGAATCACCTGAACACTGATGCGGGAAGTAAGGATAACTTGAAAGGTAGTTGGGGCCATGAATAACTGTACCACGTAAACCAAGTTTTTAAAAAAATCAGATTTGGAAAGAAGAAGCAGATTAACCAAATGACTAGGTTCTACATTCCATTGACCCCCTGGGTTTATTTAGGTGCATGTTGTATAAACCTCGATGATGTGGGAATCCTGTGGGAGATACACCGTGTCGGTTCTGAAGAATATACTGTTAGGTTAACCTCAGCTTCTGCTGGCTAAGACGCCTGTCCCATGCCAGGTACTGCACACTCTCCAAACAGCTACAGGCCTGATCCTTGGTAAGCCACTCAAACTAACTTTTTTTTTAAGAAAAACGTTTCATTGTAGTAGCGTATACACAACTCAAAATTTCCCATTTTAACCACTCTTCCAGTGCACAGTTCGTTGGTCTTAATTATATTCACAATATTGTGCTACCATCACCAACATTCATGATCCCAACTTTTTCATCACCTCAAACAGAAACTCTGCACCCATTAAGCAATAACCCCCTGTTCCCCTCACCCAGCTTTTTATATCTATTCCTTATATGAAACCTCATGGATTCTTTTTTTTCCCCTTATATTCCATACCTTGCAAAAGCACAAAACATGAAAACCATAGTGGCACATAATATTGATTCTCATGGTTACGATGTGAAGAATGTTTGTTTTAGTCTGGTTTAGCTGTAGCTTTATGAAGGAAAGTACTACATGTTCTGGTGTATGCAGATTCCCTGGGCAGCATTTCTGGGTTGGTTTGTTTATATAAGTGTTTATTAGGTTTATTATTTTCCTCTATATTTTTCCTGCACATGTCCACCACTACTTGCCTATTCAGCATTTTGAAAAGACATTACCATATTATTTTGCATTTAAAAAATAATGTTATAAGGCCCTATTCCATTTTACTAAAGCTGCCAGAAATGCAATACACCAGAAATGGATTGGCTTTTGCAATAGTTTATTAGTTCACAAATTTATGGTTCTAAGGCCATGAAAAGGCCCAAATTAAAGCATCAAGAGATAGATAACCGTGTCTGAGGAAAAGGCCACTGGTGTCTAGAATACCTCTGTTAGCTGGGAAGGCACGTGGCTGGCGTCCGCTGGTCCTTTGCTCCAGGGATGTGTTGCTCTCAGCATCTGATTCTAGTGACTTTCTCCTTAAGCCTCTGTGGGTACTCAGCTTCTCCAAGGCACACTCTGGGCTTCATCTCTTAGCTTAGCATCTCCAAATTTGTGGGTCTGTGTTGGCTCCGAGCTCTCTTAAGGACTCCAGTAAACTAATTAAGACCCACCTTGAATCAGTGGGGTCACATCTCCATGGAAATAATCTAATGAAAATGTCTCATCCACAATTGGGTGGGTCACATCTCCATGGAAACAAACCTAACCGAAATATCCCACCCACAAGACTGGATTAAAAGAACATGGCTTTTGTGGGGTACATAATAGATTCAAACCAGCACAGGCCCAGAATCCATTTGGATCAGATAATATATTTTTTGCTAGTAACTTCGCTGGCAAAACCTTCATGTGCTGCATACCATGAGTTTTTCATGTCTGAGAATTAGAAAAGCAGTGATACTGTGATGTCTTTTATCAGGATTCCTGTACTAAATGCTAAAGACTAGGATGGGAATAATTATCTTGCCTAGAATATACCATTCTTTTTATTTTTTTTATCAAATCCCTGAGATTTCAGAATTATTTATTGCCACTGTCAAGATACATTGCACATTACTTAAGTTTAGCATTCAAAACAAACACACAATTACATTTATTTCATTACTTCTGAAAACCAATAAGAAAACGATGTTAGTGACTCACAGAGAGAAACAGATAAAAGATGGTGTTTGGGGCCTTATTGGTTAGAATACCTTCTACATTAAATACATTATCACATTTTTATCTCTGTAACAAATACAAGAAGTAAACAGCCTAATCCTTAAAAGAGTTGGGGGGAGAAAAAAAGCAAGACAGATAATAGTTCTGGAGAATTTGATTTGCCAGGTTTCCCATTACTACTAAAAGGCACTGCTGGGAATGCAACTGAAGCTGCCTTAATTCAAATGCTCTTTTTCCTGTCAACTCTTTTCCCTTCAAGAAGGAGGTAAATTTGAAAGCCAATATATGTAACCGTCAGAGAAGCAGAGGCAATGTAAGCGCCACAAAAGTTGCTTGCAATGCTGGAGAATAGGCCTAATTTTTAGGTTTCTTCTTTGTTCTAGACAGCCAGCAGCAGATAAAGGGTGCCGAGAACAATTTCAATGAAGGTAGGTGCACATCATACAAGTAGCTCTTAAGAATCAGACAGTAAGTATTAATGCACAGTGTTGTGTTGAGCTGGGGGAGGTGGGTCCCAAGAAAAATTACAAGAAGTTTAGCATTAAGAACTGAACAAATATTGATTCTGTTATTCAGACTTAGTAAACAGCATAGACTGAATTTTGAGTTGATAATACGAAAAGTTCTCATATCAGTGTTCTCTTTTTAAAGAGAGTATAATTGGAATTGCGTTATTTATTTTTTTAAATCAGTGCTTAGTAGGTGGCAGGTTTCCTAAATTAGCAGCAAAGTCAGATTGGATGATCTACACAAGAAACAGCTGCCATCTTGGAGACTTCTCTCTGTAGGCTTTGGATGCCCTCCCCCAGGCATTTTATTGTGATCCTCTAGTTTATTTCATTACCACTGTCCTGTAAGATGCTACACTTCACCGTGCATTATTTTAGGTACTGTACAATTCAACATTGTTTCTCTGACCCCAACTTTATTCCCTTTTACAGCATCATCTTCTCAGGTTTCTTGTCAGTTATTTTGATTTGTTCTTGTAAAGGATTGAAATGAGAACATCTGCCCAAGCCATTCCTGTAAAACTTTAAAATTGTTGATGTTCCAACCTGATGTGTGTATTAGTATAAGCAAGTAGTGTCTTAATTAACAAATTAACTAATTACTTTATAATGAAGTAATTTCACTGGGAAGGAGAGCTGCAAAAACCACTTAAGTGGTGATTAGCAATTAATAAAAACCTTGTAATGTTTATTTGAAGTGAAAGTTTATACTAAAGTTGTAAATAATACCTATTAAATGCTATCTTTTTTAAAAATGTGACTTATTTCCTTTCTAGATATGAAGAGAACCTTGGGATATCCTCTTTTGCTAGGTTTCTGTTCTAGATCAAATGTGATTACTACTAGCTGTTTTTCTGTATGAGTGTTTTTTGTTCACCTTTTTTGATCAAGCTCAGTTGAAAAGACAGCCAAGTAATAAA
>PVKY010011639.1:0-11922 GCA_004027775.1 Bradypus variegatus
TGCAGCCTCTCATGGTCTGACATGAACTTACCAATGCAACCTTTTCTCTCCTCACTTTGCTTCTTGAAACCTGTGGTCCAGAGACACCACCCCTCACACTTACAGCCATTTCTTATGCTGTTTGTTCTGCCCATTTGCCTCCTTCACCTGTTCAGCTCTTATTCATTCCTCAAGGCCCAGGAAAATGCCACCATCTCCATGAAGTCTCTTCCCCTTACCTCTCACAAAAACAGTTCATTTTTTCCTCCATTGCTTCTATAGCTTTCTGTACAGTGATACCTTTTGGGGGACACCTACCACTTTGTCTTATGTTACAGCTGTCTGTATCTCTTACCTCCCTTTGCATGCATTTAGCTCTAACCCCACTCTTTGCTTGGTACATCACTAGAAGACAGGAAATATTTGTTGAATAGGGCCTTGGTTCTCTTCATCCTGCCCTCCCCTGGCCTGATTTCTAGGAATGGTTTCTGATGAGCCAGGAGAAAGCCCTTGGCAATGACAGACTGGAAGTTCCTCCTGCCCAGGGGGCCTAGTGGTTGTCTTCCTCCAGGCCTTGTGGCAGGCCCCTCTATACCTGGGGAGGGTGTTGCCCACCTCCAGGCACGGCCAAGGGTCCAGCCTGGGCAGACTAGTGGCCCTGGGCCCATTTGGTGTTTCTGAGAGCCTGATGGGCATCATTTCCCAGACGGTGCCACAGGCTTATGGAAATCTTAGCTGTGGGCTGGGTACAGTGGGATATTTATTCCAATATCCTCCAGCTGCCCCATGATGTCCTAAAGGGGATACACTGGGCACTCACAAGAACCTCTGGTCAGTAAGATGGATTGGTTTGTATGTTTGGGTTTGGAGCTCAACCTTTCAAAATGTGGGACCCAAGAGGAATGCCTGGAAAGGGCCTGGCAGGGATGCTTCCCTTGTAGCCACAGACTATGATCCTTGCTCCCAAAGGAGAAGGCTGGGGTGACCTCAGGGCTGGGAGGCCCTGGCCAGGGTGGAAAGAATCTGTCTGGTTTGAATTCTTGTCCAAACTCTTCATGGGTCAGAGCCAAGTCCTGGCCAGCCCATCTACCTGGCCAGATGTTTTGGGGCTTTCTTGCTGGAGGGCACTTTCAGTGATTTTCCAGCTCCTTTCCTCCCTGCAGTGGTGTGGGCCTGGCACGAGCACATTTTGAGAAGCAGCCCCCTTCCAACCTCAGGAAATCCAACTTCTTCCACTTCGTGCTGGCCATGTATGACCGCCAGGGGCAGCCCGTGGAGGTGGAGCGCACAGCCTTCATTGACTTCGTGGAAAAGGACAGAGTGAGAGGCTCGTGGGCTCAGCTGGGATGGGCACAGGGTGGGATGGGAGAGCTTCAGGGACCCCCCCCTTCCACCGCCCCACAGCAGATAATCCTGTAGATGGATAGATGGGTGGAGAAGGATGAATGGTGAACAGATGGAAGGCAGGAGAGAAGGGTGGGGCTAGGGTGGAGGACACGGGCAGGGAGGATGGAGGCTCCCTGGAGAAGCACTGGAGCATCCTCCCCATCTTGTCCTTCCAGGAGCATGGGGCTGAAAAGACCAACAACGGGATCCATTACCGCCTCTGGCTGGTGTATAATAACGGTGAGTGACGTCTACCGCCCCTCTCTGGGCCCTGACCCAGAGGAAGTCTGGCTCCTGCTGCGTTGTGTGGGGTGGGACCATGGGCGGGAGTGTGGTCCAGCCATGAGAGGCCACAGCTCGTGCCCATGAAGCAAGCCCCTCTTCCTCCCACTCATAGGACTTCGGACTGAACAGGACCTCTACGTGCGCCTCATCGACTCCATGTCTAAGCAGGTAAGCCAGCCAGGATGCTCAGAGCAATCCCGCCCTCCTCTCAGACCCCCATCTCCGAGGGAGCTCCCTTTTGGTCTGAGTGTGCATCCTTGTTCCTGCTCTCTATCCCCACCGGTCCAGCACCCCAGGTCCCACCCTATCCTACAGCAGGAGCATGGGTGAGTCAGACTCGCTAGGCTAGAAAAAGGCAGCATTTGTGCAAAGACCCCGTCTTAGGTCCCCTTCCCTAAAAGCCCATCCTGAGATGGGAATTCAGGTGCATACGGTTTATTGGGGGTGGGACGGGTGCTCTTTGCAGAAAGGGAACAAAAGAGGCAGGATAGGGCCAGAGAAAGACCTGAGCAAGGACATGGTCTCTGCTGGAGTTGAGCCTCAGACTGATCCCGTGGAGAGCTCTGGAGAAGGAATAATGGCACCAGAGCTGTGTCCCCTTGAGGCTAGGAGGCCAGGATTTCATACCCTGTGTCAATCATCCAGGGACTGGGGACTGGGGATCACTCCTAAGGGGAGGGTACAACCCCTCAGACATTTTCAAGGGAGGCAGCTCCCATCAACTAATGGCAGGGAGAAGATGGTGCACTGGTCCAGGAAAGGGGACTGGGTGGGGCCCCAAGAGCTTCTACCACAGCCCTGCCCACCTTGCTACAGTGGAAAGTGGGAGGAAGGAGGCTCAGGGGACCAGCTCTTGAGAGGAGGAGAAATCACAGTGGCCTGAGATGGTCTTAGGGATAGTAGGAATTATTTCCCTCCTCCTCTCCCTCCCTCCCTCCCTTCCTTCCTTCCTTCCCAAGCATTTATGGAGTACTGTAGTGTGCCAGGCACAGGGAAGGATCTCAGGGAAATCAAATCCTGACTAAGACCTGATAGATTCTGCTGTGGCAGGCCCCCAAGTCTCAGGGCTTTTCATATAAGTTGCGCCTGCTGGTAAGGAGGGAAATGGAATCTCCCATGGGCCAGATCAGCGGGCCTGGCCTGCAAAGTGGGGGCTGGGGCTTTCCCACCCAGGCAGCATCTCCCTGCAGCCTCCATCCAATCCCAGGGCAGAGGAAGAAATTATTTGTTCTGGAAAGGCTGTTGTTGCTGTGGTGGAGAGACAGACAGGGCATGTGTGGGCGTGGATGTGGAAGGGGCTTGGGGAAGTCCAGAGAGGAAATAAGGCCCAGAGAGTTATAAGCTGGTTATAAGCTGGGAAGACAGATTTACAATTTAGGAAGTACATTCCTTCCTTCGGGGCAGAGAGTGGAAGCTGCAAGGCTAGTGAGGAGGCTGAGCCAACAGTCTAAGGGAGAGAGACTGCCCTGAGCTGAGGGGAGGTGACAGAGATGGTATGTGGGGGGGTAGGCGAGGGGAGAACCAGCTGCTTGGCCCCTGGGGCGGATTAGCTGGCAGGGAGAGTGAGGGTGGCTTCCTGAGCAGACCTCGGAGATCCAGCCGGAGCCTGGGAACAGCCTGCACATGCAGGACGATGCTCAGGGCCAGGAGGGGAGCGTGATGCAGTGTGGGCATAGGAGTGTGCCCTGACCGTGGTCCCCGTGGTCTGGGAACGTCCCACCCAGAGCCGGCTCTGGAAAGAGCTGCCTTCCGTCAAGTAGAAGCTACAGCCCACATGCCACTCTCGCCTGCTCCGGCAGTGCTCCTGGTCTGGGAGGAGAGGGTTATTCTCCACCTGGGCAGCCAGGCTCACAGCTCTTGCTTGGCACTCTTGGGCCCCCTGCAAGTGGGACTGCAAGTGGGGCTCCCCTCGGCCTGAGCTTTGAAAATGCCAGGATAGACCCACAGATCCAGGTCCCTGCCAGCACCTCCACTTGAGAGGAACCTCCTTTCCCTCCAGTGTGTGCACTTCCCCCTTCCCCCCAACCCCAGGCCATCATCTATGAGGGGCAGGACAAGAACCCGGAAATGTGCCGAGTGCTGCTCACCCACGAGATCATGTGCAGGTGAGATGGGCTGGGACACGTGGGGGGGTGTGGGGTGAGGACACCTTGCTCCTTTGCCAAGATGCTGCCAAGGACTGCTTCCAGGCCCTTCCCCCCTCCGCCACACCCGGCTCTGCTGCTGCTCCCTGGGGAGGCGAGGAGGAGGGGGGGCCGGGCGCTGCGCTGGCTGAGGAGAGGGTCCTTGAGGCCCCATTAGCCTGGCCTGTTTATGTGGCTGCTCCGAATGTTTTTGTAAGAGAGGCCTCCTGCCGATACGGGGAAGCTTAACTAATAAGGCTCGGGGGAGGGGCTCGCTGGGGAGGTGGGGGCGGGGCGGGGCCGGCGACGCCCTCGGGCCTCCAGGATTAGCTCAGACGCAGCAGGGAGGAAACTTGTCCGCTTCCCATGTGAACCTCAGCGCACACAGGGTGGGCAGCTTCCCGGGACACAGTTCCTGGATCGCTCTTCCCCGTGACCCCTCTTTAGGCATTCTTAGGCAGCGTCTCCCCAGGACGCAGTTCCTGATGCATGGAAAAGGGAGCAGTGTTCAGAACGCGGCGGTTGGAACCGTGACAGGGAGGGGGCACAAGAGGGCTTCTGGGGCGCTGATCATGTGGCATTTCGCGATCTGGGTGCTGGTTACATGGGTGGTTTCACCTCGTGATCATTCATCGACCGCGTGCTTACAGTTTAAACTCGTTTTTATATGTAGATTGTATTTCAATAGAAGTGTGCCCAGAGAGGATGTCCAGGCCCGCAGCCTGCCCTCTCCTGGAGTCACCAGGAGCAACATGCCTTTGGGACAAGGGTTTCCAGGCCAACCTTATCCCCAGGGCGGGGCGCTCCAGGTCCCTGCGGAAGAACTCTCAGTGCTTTCCTCCCCGTGGCCCCTGGGAGCCCCTCTGAGACAGGACATCAGCATCCTCACCCCTGGGCTGCCCTGTTGGAGGGGCCCTCCCTCACCACACACACACACCCCACACTGTAATCTCTCCTTCCCTCCCTTCCTCCTTCCCCTCCTTCCTCATCCTTCCCTCAGCCGGTGCTGTGACCGGAAGAGCTGTGGCAACCGGAACGAGACGCCCTCAGACCCGGTCATTATTGACAGGTACTGGAGGGGGCGGGGCGTGGGAGCTGCAGGGCCGGGGCGGGCTGGGTCCAGCCACAGAGCTCCGTGGCTCCAGGAAGAGGCCAAGCTGCCCGCCACCCCTCCCCACCTCCAGCACCCCCACCTACCACCCCCCACCCCGCGACTGGCACACAGGGTTGTGGGCTCTCTCAGCAGAGAGAAACTGTCAGGGACCAGGGAGCCTCCAGCCACGGCTCCCTGAGGTTGGGACTGGGCTTAGGAGCTGCCTTCCCTGATGGAAAGAGGAGAAGTGAGGAGTACTAGGAGGTGATAAAGGGCCAAAAGGGGAGCAGGGGAGGGAGGAGGTGAACTCAAACGCAGAGAGAGGCAGGGAGGCTTGGAGGGCTGGCACAGGTATGTCAGGAAAAGCCGGGTTGTATCTAGTCCTGGTTCCAACACTGCACTGTTTGACTTCGCTCCTCTGGAAGAATGTTTCCTTCATTTGAAAAATGGAGAAATGCTTGACAGGTTTCAGTCACAGGATTGTCGAAGTAATAAATGTAAAAAGGCATTCTCCCACCACAATTATTATTCTATTTCTTTTTGAATAGGAGGTGCATATATAAGATACAAAACTCAAAAGGTACAAAAGAATAGACAGTGAAAAGTAAATCTGCTTCCCACCCCTATGAATAGCATACTGTACACATTCTTTTTTTAATTCAGTTTTATTGAGATATATTCACATATCATACAATCATCTGTGTTGAACAATCAACTGTAAACAGTACCATCATATAATTGTGCATTCATCACCCCAATCTATTTTTTGAACATTTTCCTTGTACCAGAAAAAGTAAAAATAAGAATAAAAAATAAACATAAAAAAGAACACCCAAATCATCCCCCCACCCTATTTTTCATTTAGTTTTTGTCCCCATTTTTCTACTCATCCATCCATACATTGGATAAAGGGAGGGTGATCCACAAGGCTTTCACAATCACATTGTCACCCCTTGTAAACTAAATTGTTATACAATTGTCTTCAAGAGTCAAGGCTACTGGGTTGCAGTTTGAGAGTTTCAGGTATTTACTTCTAGCTATTCCAATACATTAAAACCTAAAAAGGGTTATCTATTTAATGCGTCAGAGTGCCCACCAGAGTGACCTCTTGACTCCATTTGAAATCTCTCAGCCACTGGAACTTTATTTTGTTTCATTTTGCTTCCCCTTTTTGGTCAAAATGTTCTCAATCCCACGATGTTGGGTTCAGATTCATCCTCGGGAGTCATATCCTGCATTGCCAGGGAGGTTTACACCCCTGGGAGTCGGTCCCACGTAGGGGAGAGGGCAGTGAGTTCACCTGCTGGGTTGGGTTAGCTAGAGAGAGAGGTCCACATCTGAGCAACGAAGAGGCACTCAGGGGGAGAGTCTTAGGCACAATTATAAGAAGGTTTAGCCTCTCCTTTGCAGTAATGCGCTTTATAAGGGCAAGCCCCAAGATAGAGGGCTAGGCATACCGAACCGCCAGTCCTCAATGTTTGTAAGAACATCAGCAACAATCCAAGTGAGGAAGTCCAACACTTCTGCATTTTCCCCCAGCTCCTCAGGGGGGCCCTGCATATATATCTTTATTCTCTGCCTAAATTACTTTGGGATGTGTACACATTCTTTTGCACCTTTTTTTCAGTAACAGTGTATCTTAGAGATCATTCCATATTAGAATATAAACCACCACCTTATTCTCTTTTTAACAGATATATCATTCACATCGTTCAAAAATTCAAGAAATTTTAGAGTTTACAGCAACAAGTCTCTCACCCATCCATTCCCCTCCAAATAAGCAACCACTGTGCATGTGTCATTTCTGAAGGATTTTACTAGAAGAATTGTTGGGTCAAAGGATATGTGCATTTGTAATTTTGATACCTAATGCCAATTTGCCCTTTATAGGGATTTTACCAGTGGACATTCCTATCAGCAAATTTAAGAATGCCTGTTCCCTACACTCTGGCCAATTAAGTGTGTTATGCATTCCTTCAGGAAATAATTTTTGAGCATCTGCTCTGTGCCAGGATCTACTCTATATGCTATAGATTCAGCAGTAACCAAAATAGACAAAAGCCCTGTGTTCATGGGCTTCCATTCTAGCAAGGGAGATAGATATAAATTAATTAAATTAATAAAATGTGCAGCATGTTAGATAGTGATAAGGGCTAAGGAGAAAATTAAAGCCTGAAGGGAGTTTAGGGAATGCCAGGGAAGGGAGTATTGCAATTTTAAATAGAGTATTTAAGGAAGGCCTCACTGAAAAGGTGGCAGTTACTGTAGGAAGTGAGGAGTGAGCCATGGATGTATCTGGGGGAGGAGAGTGCTTTGCAGAGGGAACTGTATGTGCAAATGACCTGAGGCAGGGTGCACCTGCAGAGGGAACAGTGAGAGGACCAGGTGGCTGGGATGAAAGAGGCAGTAGGAGGAGGTGATGTCAGAGAAGCACTAGTTGGGGCAGGAGGAGGGCAGGACACGCAGGGCCTTGTGGGCCATCGTAAGGACTTGGGCTTTATTCTGAGTGATGGAGGAGCCACTGCAGGGTTTTGAGAAGAGTGATGGGACCAAGATCACGCTAGCTGCATGGTTGAGATGAACCCATAGGATTGCAGGGGTGAAAGCAGGGAAATGAGTTGGGCACTATTACAATAACCCAGGTGAGAGAGGGTGGAGGCTGAGACTGGGAATGTAGTAGGGGAGGGTGTAAGGAGTGGTTGGATTATGGATTTAGTTCACAGGCAGAACTGACAAGATTTGCTACGGAAAGAGAGAGACTGGGTGACGGAAAGAGGAGAGAGAGAGAGAAATTGTGAGAAGTCAAGGAAATCTCCAAGGTTTCTGACCTGAGCAATTAGAAGGATGGTGTTCCCATTTACTGAGGAGGGGAGATTTCAAAAGGAGCACATTTGAAGAGAGGATGATCAGGAGTTTGGTTTTGGATGTTCTGTGTTTAAGATGCTCACTGAATATCCAGGTGGGGATGTTGAAAAAGCAGCTGAAAATATGAGTGTGGACCTCAAGGGAATGGTCCAGACTGCAGATATAAATGTGAATAAGTGAAATCATCCTGGGGATGGGTGTTGATAGTAACTAGAAGAGGTCCAAGAACCGAGTCCTGAATCCACTGTTTAGAGGTCAAGGAGATGTGGAACTGGCAAAAGAAAATGAGAAGGACAACCAGTGAGGTAAGAGGGAAACCAAGAGAATGCAGGTCCTGGAGGACTAGATGAGAAAATGTCCCAAGAAGGAGGCAGTGGTCAACTGTATCAAATGCTGTTGATGAATGTAATAAAACCATTAGATTGACAACATGGAGGTCATTGGTGACCTCAACAAGACCCATTTCAGGAGAGTGGAGGGGGCAGAAGTCTGATAGGTGTGGGTCTAAGAGAATGGGAGGAGAGAGATCAGAGACAATGAAACCAGGAACTTTTTTGAGTTTGGCTGTAAAGGGATGAAAGAAATGGGGTGGTGGCTGCAAGTACAACTTAAGGCCAAGAAAAATAATTTGTTCATATGCTGATGAGAAAGACCCAATAGAGAAGGGGAAATTGTTGGTACAAGAGAAAGAAGGGAGAATGGCTGAAGCAACATCCTTGAGCAGGCAAAGGGGATGGGACCTAGAATGACCGGTTTAGCTGGCAGCATGGACAGTTGCTCCATGGAAGGAGCAGGGAAGACAAAGAGCATGGGCACAGAAGCAGGTAAATGGGTATATCCACTGTGGGAGCTCGAGGTTGTCCTCTTCTGATTGCTTTGTTTTCTGAGTGAAATAGGAAGTAGCGTCATCAGTTGAGGATGAGGATGGAGAGGGAGGCACTGGAGGGAAGAAAATAGTTGTCCGTAAGCATGAACAGAGCAGGGAAGTGTCACATGATTGCCAAACAGCATTAAGGGCCCACCTGAGGCGTGTGGCCGTAAATGTAAAGTGAGGACTGTCTCCAGCCATGCTGAGCTGCACAGCTGCAGGAGCAGAACAGGTGGGTGGTTGCAATCACCCAGTCAGGGGTTTGCCACATGAGTACAATGAAACCCAAGAGCACAAGAGTGTGGACAGTGCAGCTGTAGTTGTGTTATATTTGATTTTGCTATGATAAGCAAAGCTGCTATGAAAATTCTGGTTTGTCTCCTAATTTGAATTGTTGCAAGAGTTTGTTTAGGATAGAAACCTAGGAATGGAATTTTAAATCAGAGGGTATGAACATCATCAACTTTAAAAGTTAATGCCAGACTGTGTTCCAAGGTAGTTGTACTGAGTAACCCTCCCACCCATAGTGACTGGATTCCTGTTGCTTCACATCCTCACCAAGTTTGATAGTGTCAAACCTCTTGATATTGCCAGTCTAGTGAGTGTACAAGGAAATTTTGTGGTGGTCTTAATTTGCATTTTCCTGGTCACTAATGAAGTTGAACATCTTTTGTTTATTGGTATTTGAGTTACTTTGTTAAGTGTATATTGTAGTCTTTTACCCATTTTTTGAATTATTTTTTAGCGATTCTTCATGGTTTTTTTATAGAGTCTAGGTACTGATCTTTGGCAGATGTGTATTACAAGTATCATCTTAATGTAGTTAAAGTTATTGATATTTTCCTCTAAGACTTTTACTGTGCTTTATTTAAGAAATCAGTCCCTCAATGAGGTCATAAAGATATTCTCCTATATTTTCTTCTAAAAGTTTCACAGTTTTCCCTTTCACATGTAAGTTTGTAATCCATATGGAACTGATTTTAGGGTATGCTATGAATTTAGAAAGCAATGTAATTATTTCTCCTTTTGAATTGCTAATTATTCCAGTGTCATTTATTTAAAAAGCTTATCCTTTCCTATTGAGCTGAAGTACCATCTATTTCCTAAATCAAGTTTCCTTCTATCTGTGGGTCTGTTTCTAGGCTCTATTTTATTCCTTTGATCTACTTATAATCCCTGTACCAATATCACATTGTTTTAATCACTATATGTTTCCCTTTAGTAGCTTTAATGAGGTGTAATTGATGTACAATAAAGCGCAGATACTTAAAGTATGCAAACAGTTTTGAAAAGTTTGACATAAGTATAGTCATGAAACCATCATGACAGTCACACTAGTGTGACTGAAGGATACTTCAGCCCCCAAAGTTTCCTTATGTCCTTTTGGAAGTCTTCCCTCTCACCCCTATCCTTCATCCCCAGGGAGCCACTGATCTGCTTTTAGTCACTAGAGATTAGTTTGAATTTTCTAGAATGTAATATAAATGGAATCATCCAATATGCACTCTTCACTCAGCAGAATTTTATTTCTGAGATTCACCCATGTTATTGCATGTGTAAATAGTTTATATCTTTTTATTGCTGCATAGGATTCATTGTATTGATATACCAAATGTGTTTATCCTTTTTCTATTTATAGACATTTAGGTTGTTTCTAGTTTTTGTCTATTACAAATAAAGCTTCATGAAAATGCATGTGCAAGTCTTTGAATGCTTTTATTTGTCTTGGATAACTACCTTGGAGTGGGATGGTTGGATCATATGATATGTGTATGTTTAAATTTATAAGAAGCTGCCAAACTGTTTTCCAAATTGGTTGTACCATTTTACATTCCCACTAACAGTAACTCCTTACCAACACTTGGTATGTATGGTCTATCTTTTCAATATTAGCCATTCTTGTAGGTGTGTAGTAGTATCTCAATGTGGTTTTAATTTGCATATCCCTAATGAATACTGATATTGAACATTTTTTCAAGTGCTTCTTTTCTGTGCATATGATTTATTTGATGAAGCGTGTTCAAATCCCCCGCCTTTTTTTATTGGATTGTTTCTTTTCTTATTACTGATCTTTTTAATTGAGATATATTCACACACTGTACAAACCATTTGAAGTATGCAATCACTATTATTACTGATTTTTGAGAGTTTTTTATATACTCTGCATACAAGTGCTTTTATCAGATACATGCTTTGCAAAATTTTTTTCCTATTCAGCAGCTTGTCTTTTTATTCTCTTAATACTTTCTTTTGAAATGCAGAAATTTTTAATTTGATGAAGTCTAATTTATCAATTGTTTCGTGGATTGTGGTTTTGTTGTCATATCTAGGAAATCTTTGCCTAACCCAATTTAATGAAATTTTTCCCCTATGTTTTCTTCTAGAAGTTTTGTAATTTTAGGTTTTACATTTAGGTCTGTGATCCATTTTGAGGGTTTGTTTTGTTTTGTTTTGTAGCTGGTGAGAGGTATGGATTCAAGGTGATTTTTGTTGTTGTTTGGTTGGTTTCTACATCCAGACATTCAGGTGTTCCAGCACCATTTCTTGAAAAAGCTATCCTTTCTCCACTGTATTGTCTTTACTCCTTTGTCAAAAATCACTTGTCAAAAAAAAAAAAAATCGTTTGTCCATATTTGTGTTGGGTTATTTCTTGACCCTGTAGTCTGTTCCGTTGATCTATTATTCTATCTTTACGCCACACTATTTTGAATACTGTAATTTTATAATAATTTTTGAAATCAGGTAGTTATAAGTCCTCTAACTTTGTTCTTCTTTTTCAGAGTTGTTTTGACTATGCTAGGTTCTTTGCATTTCCATAAGAATTTAGGAATGCATGTCAATTTCTACAAAATAGCCTGCTGGGATTTTGTTTGCAATTTTGTTGACTCTATAGATCAGTTTTGGGAAAATGGACATCTTGATAGCAAGTCTTCCAATACATGAACAAAGTATATCTCCCCATTTATTTAGTTCTTCTTTAATTTCTCTCAGCAATATTTTGTAGTTTTCAGTATACAGGTCTTTCACATCTTTTGTCAGATTTATCCCTAAGTGTTTCACTTTTTTTTGTTATTGTGAAAGGAATTCTTTTGTTTTGTTTTGTTTTGTTTTAAATACAATTTTATTGAGATATAATCACATAACATACAGTCATTCCAAGCATACAATCAGTTGTTCACTGTATTGTCACATAGTTGTTCACAATCAATCTTTGAACATTTTCATTACTCCAAAAAATAAAATAAAAATTAAAATAGAAAAGAACATTCAAAATATCCCATTCCCTTCCTCCCCCATTGTACATTTATGTTTTGTTTTGTTTT
>PVKY010011640.1:0-11921 GCA_004027775.1 Bradypus variegatus
CAGATAGACATAGCCTCATGCCAGTCTGTGGTGAGCAAAGTGCAGCTGGACCTCAGTCTCCACTGTCCTAGCATCCTTGAGCAGGGCACAATGAGCACAACCTGTATGTACTATCTTTATAAAAGAAAGTGTAAGTCAACATTTCAACATTTGCAAATGACACAAGTTCTTGTGGGTGGCAACGAACTAAGTTGATGAGGATAGAAAGATCTTATAAATCTGTGTGAGTGGGCAGAAAGGTGACAAATGAGTGCATGAAGTATACATATGAGCCATCAGTCTCAACTAAGGAAAAAGGAACTAGAGTTACTGTAGATTGTTCCCTGAAGATAAATGTATCTCTTCTGACAGCAAAGAGAGTAGACACTTGATTGAAAGTGACATTCCTCCTGAGAAGCAGAGCAGTACCACCCACTCAAATGATGCTTTGATGGAATTTAAATAAAGCAGAAACTATCAGGAGGAAGACTGGAGAAAAAGTGAAAGCCTGAGGGCTCAGAAGAAACAGGAGCTTCTATATACCACAAGTGAGATGCAATGCACAAATTGACCAGGCCCCACTGGAAGCAGCAACAGTGGTGGAGGTAGCAGCAGTGACTACCACCTTGGGACCAGCAGCTATGATGGTGGTGGTCGTGAAAACAGACTATTTTTAGTGTCAGCAGAAGCAAAATCAGCTGATTTGGTATCCTAGCTGGTAAGTAGTGAAGGACAGCAATGGTGGCACCAGATATTTAATGTTGGCAGCAGCAATGGAGATGAAGCAGCAGCCAGGAAATTGTTCAACAAACATTTCACCAAATCTTTATTCAGCACTGATCATAGTTCAGGTATTGTGTTGGGTGGATAAATTTAACAAGTAACCATCAACTATCTACCAGTGTAATAGCTGTAGGAGCAGAAAGATGAATAGAACATGGTTCCTATAGCTTCAGCATCTCAGAACTGAATATGGCTAGCATATGAGAACAAATAATTAGGCAATAAAGTAATTGTAGAGGGGAAATATAAACTTCTACATGGTGCTATGCAAAAAAAAGGAAACATACTGCTTCATGGTAACAAAGGATTAGAGGAGGCACTGTGTTAGGCATTATACAAGATAGAGGATAAATCATATACAGTACTTGATCCTGAGCTTGTAGTTCAGTAGATGAATTTGGACAACTGTAATTCTATAAAACAAGGTAGAAAAGTGATATATTTTAAGAAAGTTTCAGGAAAAGAATTTGAGGAGTTCAGAGGAATGCCAGCACATAGTAGGCACTCTAAATATTTTTAAAATAAATATCCTACCTATTCCTTCTTGAATGCCACTTTTACCTTCTTTGATACCTTCAGCAGAAATATTCATCTACTTAAGTATTTATCAAGTGTTTACTATATGCCAGCCAAGTTCTAGGCTCTAAGAGTAGAGAATGAACCAAGTTTCTGGCCTCGTGGGGTATATGTCCTATTGAGGGGTTGCATAAGTAAATCATTTCAAGCACTAAGTGCTAAGAATGTAAACCAAGGAGATAAAGGAAACATGTGAGGGGTGGTGAGGTGGCAGAGGCATGTAGCCTTATAGGAAGTAGAGAAGGTCTAAAAATTTTTGAGCTCAGGAATAAAACTGGAACAATGCTTTAGGAAGAGTAACCTGGTGTCAAGGTGCAGGATGACACACAGAAGAGAAATAAGAGAGGCAGAGAGGTTTATTTGGGTTGCAAATACAGAGTTCAGGAAAGATGAAGGAAAGGGAAAAAAAGAGAAAAGAATAACTATTATTGAGTACCTATCATGTGTCAGACATATTTTGAGGTATTTCCACTTATATGAACTAGGGAAGTGGCAATGGGCATGAAAAGAAAAATATACAAAAGATATTGCAAGAATCAATAAGGCTCCATAGCTGATTTTGTGTTTGTTTATATATATGTGTGTATATGTATATATATATATGTATATATATATGTATATGTATATCTCAGTACATTCACTTGGCTTGTAGGTAGGAATGCAGAGAGAAAAGTCTGAAGGGACTATGGTTTTAAGTTTGGGTAACAGGTGAGGTGATAAGTTGTATTAAGAGAGTAAAAGGATTACATGAAGAATGAGAATGGGAAAGGAAGATGGTGAATTTTATTTTGAACAAAGTGAGACATTTAGGCAAAGCTGCTCTGCAGGTAGTTGGAAATATACAATTGCAGGTGTAGAGAGAAGTCATGCCAAGAGATACTTAAATAGAGATTATCTGCAGAGAACTAGTACTTGAGATTTACTTTGGTTGCTAATGGAAAGAATGCAGACACAGAGAAAAAATTCTTATAAATCGGTATACCTGAGGAAGAACTAGAACTGTGCTGTCCAATCTGATAGCTGTTGGCCACAAGAGGTGATTTAAAACTAAAAGAAATTTACTTAGTACCACTAGCTACATTTCAACTGCTCAAGAGACACATGTGGCTAGTGGCTACCATATTGAACAGTGCAGATATAAAACATTTCTAACATCACAGAAAGTTGTACTGGACAGCACTGATCTAAAGATTCAATAGAGTAGAAGAACCAGAAGAGTCTAATCTGAAAGGGAAAACAATGTTCCACAGAGGGAGTAGCCAGTGGTATCCACTGCTCTCTAGTAAATGAGAATGAAGACCAAAACCAATGAATTTAGTAACTCTGAAGAAGAGTTACTCAGAGAAGAGTATGCATCAGGTCAGTAAGATCACAGAACTAGTTAAGTGACACTCTTACTTCAGTTCTACACTATAAACATTTAGGAAATATGAGAGTTAAGAGTTGAATAGCAAATCAGAAATGGGAGGTTTAGCAAAGTATAAAAGAACTAAGAACTGACTCATTTACTAATGCTGATCTTAAAAATAAAACTGAACAAATCGAATTGGGGTAGCTGGCGGTGGACACCTGAAACTACCAAACTACAATCCAGAACCCATGAATCTTATTAATAATAGTTATTCTTTTCTCTTTTTTTCCCTTTCCTTCATCTTTCCTGAACTCTGTATTTGCAACCCAAATAAACCTCTCCGCCTCTCTTATTTCTCTTCTGTGTGTCATCCTGCACCTTGACGCCAGGTTACTCTTCCTAATTACTAGATTGCAAGAGATTTTGGATGAAATGGGTGATAAATAAGCAGAGCAACAGGTGTAGAAAATTCTTCCAGTGAAGAAAAGCAGAGAGAAGCTGGAAACCTAAGGGAGAGTTTAAAGAGAATGGAGCTGTCCATGTGAGTTTAATGTAAGTGTGTTGGTGGACTCACTGAAAGGCTTAGACATCAATCAAACAGCTATCTGCCAATGTCACCACTGCAAAGCCTTTTATGTACAATGATAATTGAGGAGATAGGCCATACAATTTTAAAGCTATAAGGAGCCTTAGAAATCATCTAATCCACGCTGCACATTACAAAGAAAACAGAGGTTCTTACAGTCACACATACAGTGATATTAAATCTAGACTAAGAACTCAGGTTTCCCATATCCCAGGTCATTAGACTTTCCAGCTGATTCAACCTCCTCCTAAGAGTCCATATCTTAGGTGAAGAGGTCAAGAAAGCTTCTACTGAGTTCCATCAATTTACAAAGAAAAAGAAAATGTCTATGTTCCCATATACAAATCTTAAGTTTTGAGAAAAAGTTTTTTACTTCTCTCCATTAAAATTCAGAAAAACAGGGAACTGAACATTGAGTGAATAATTTAGAAAAACAGGGAACTGAACACTGAGTGAATATTATTTCATAACAAAGATCACACTAAAAGGGCTTTAAATACTAATTAAATGTTTAGTATAACCCCAGAGGTGTGTGTTTTCCTTTTCATGTTGAGAAGAATATGCATCAGGTCAGTAAGATCACAGAACTAGTTAAGTGACACTCTTACTTCAGTTCTACACTATAAACATTTAGGAAATATGAGAGTTAAGAGTTGAATAGCAAATCAGAAATGAGAGGTTTAGCAAAGTATAAAAGAACTAAGAACTGACTCATGTACTAATGCTGATCTTAAAAATAAAACTGAACAAATCGAATTGGGGTAGCTGGCGGTAGACACCTGAAACTACCAAACTACAATCCAGAACCCATGAATCTTGAAGACAATTGTATAAAAATGTAGCTTATGAGGGGTGACAATGGGATTGGGGGGGGCATGGGGACCACACTCCCCTTTGTCTAGTTTGTGGATGGACGAGTAGGAAAATAGGGGAAGGAAAACAAACAAAAAAACAAAGGCACCCAGTGTTCTTTTTTACTTTAATTGTTTTCACTTTAATTATTATTCTTGTTATTTTTGTGTGTGTGGTAATGAAGGTGTCAGGGATTGATTTAGGTGATGAATGCACAACTATGTAATGGTTCTGTGAACAATCGAATGTACGATTTGTTTTGTATGACTGCCCGGTATCTGAATATATCTCAATAAAATGAATATTAAAAAAAAAACTGAAAAAAAAATCAACCCTTTCGATAATATTAGTTAATTAAAAAAATATTTCAAGAAACTAACACTGATTGCCTTTGGAGAGGAGAAGTGAATGGCTGGGGACAGGGATTGGAGACTTTTCCCAGTAAAGTAGAGCTTTGTAGCTTTTAGATTTTAGCCATAACATTCCATTACCTATTCCAATAACTAAATAAATAAAAGTTTTAAAAAATTAAATATGTTTTAATTCCTACAAATAGTTTGCAAATAAAGAGCATTCTGCAGACCTCTAAGAAACCTCACAAGTGGTGAAGCAGACATTATGTTAGAAGACAAGGGTTGGGGGGATCAGAAGGGGAGAGATCTCGATTTCCTCCAACAATCACTATTTGATCCAGTCAATTTCATTGCTATTATTTTTAGTCCACATTTTTAGTTCAGTTCCTTAGGAATTCTACTGCCTCTAAGCAATTTACTAATAGGAATCCACTGGAGCAAGAGACAAGCAACTTTCAAACTATATCATTCTAATTTAATCACTTCATTTTGGTGCTGCTTAAAAACCTCCCTTCAATCTTTACATAGTGCTTCTGTGATGCTGAAAATCCTTTGTTGCACCCAAAAGTAGAATGATAATTTATGAAATTTTAATATAAAGGTCTGCAAACCAGGGTATCTGAAATAGGGAGTTACACGTTCTGGATTCTGCTTCTCTATTAATGCTTGTCTATTCCTCTTGAATATTCTATGAATTCCAAACAATGCCTTGCAAGGGAAATTTTTATATTTTAGTTAAGAAGTAACTGGTACAGTGCACGGGGAAAGGACTGTTTTTATTTAGTCACTTTCCAAAATAGTCTGTTTAATTTAGTCACCAGTAATCATCTGAGGCCCTTCCTCTGGCTTGTCCTCAAGCCCCTAAATTTAACAGCACTACCTGTAATTTAAGACCACGGCTGTTACTTAGTAGCTAGGCAAGAGAACAATGCAACAAAGAAGAAAATTAAATTCTTAGACAAATCTAAAAATGAGATTTGAGATGTGTGACCCTGTACTTGACAAAGCTATTAGACATCTGAAAGTCATGCACTGAAATTACGATTTGGGAATGAGGTAAGAAGAGGGCGGAGAGTTAGTGCAAAAGAAACAAGAGAGTGGGCAGATCAGAGTGCTGCAGAGGACATGGGTGCTCCACGACCGAGGGTGTGGGCTGGGGTATCTGGCGTAATCCAGCTGAAAACACACATATATTCAAGAAAGCCGGAAGCAGGTAGGAACCATAGGGCTTCATATTGCTCCCACTCAGTTTGAGAACCTGATAACAAACAGACGTCACTGCTTTCGTAATCTGTGCAGTGAGCCGCAAACACCTGGTTCAGGCCCTTTCGACTGGAGCCAACAACCTATATTTGTTAGTTTCCATCCGGTCTGATTTCTGATTCCCATATAACCTCAAATACGTCTAAAATACAAACTGCCTATGGTAGAAATAAGAAGGTCGGAGATACAGTGGCTATATTCAGTTCTGAGTTCTGTCCTCATACATCTTTAAAAGTCCTTCCAATCCGTCGGTTTTTCCCCGACGCGCGCGCAGACAACCGAGCTAACAGACGTACGGCTCAAAGAGGGGCCAACGTGCCTGTAACAGGAAAACGAAGAGTCAGAAATTCACCAATAAACTGAGCAGCTGTGGCTAAGGCCCGCCCACCTGCCAGCCAATAAACTTCACAACTCTTCTGACCCGCCCGCCTACTCGTCGGCCGCGGCAAAGCTTCTTCCTCCTATCTGATGACCTGCGCACCACAACTTTCCCCTCCTCAGTTTCTCTGTGCAGGAGGGCTCTCTGTCTTTTTCTGAAGGCGGAGGGGACGAAAGCGGCTACCACAGGAGTCCCGAGTCCGAAGAACCCAGAAGTGATTCTCCCAAACAGCAGTGAAGTGGCGAAAGGAAAGAGAAAGTACTCCTCAGTACGCCTTCTCACAGCCAGTAGTTCCCTTAACCCGGAAGCAGTTCATTCTCCCCTCTTCCTCCTCCATTTACGGTTGAGAGAGGAGGAGGAGGAAGGCCAGGTCTGGCCCGGCATGCCCTGGGCTTCCGGTGACCTCTGGCCCTTTTCTGTCGTCCGTTCTCGCTTTCTAGCGTGGTTGGTAGTTCGCTACCTGGTTGCTTCTGTGTCTTCCTTCGCAATCTGTTTGGTGACTGTGGCGCCCGCGACCGATAGGGAGGCGGTGGCAAAGTACACTCGTCATGGCCGCCTCTAAGCCTGTGGAGGCGGCAGTGGTCGCGGCGGCTACACCCGGCTCCGGGAGTTGGGTGGGCGGCGGCGGGACTGCGGGCCCGAGCACTGGGGGCCTGCCGCGGTGGCAGCTGGCTTTGGCGGTCGGGGCGCCCCTTCTGCTGGGCGCGGGTGCCATGTACCTGTGGAAGCGGCAGGGACGGCGCCGGGAGGCCGGGGGCCGGGGCGACGCAGGCGGCCTGAAACGCAACAGTGAACGGAAGACCCCGGAGGGCAGAGCCAGTCCGGCACCCGACAGTGGACACCCGGAAGGCCCCGGCGGTCACCTAGAAATGGTGAGAAGCAGTCCTGGGCCATGGAGATGGAACCCAGGGGATGCAGCTTTTCTTTAACGGATTGTGCCAGTCAGTGGGCTTCCCGAGTCGGAAGATGCCAGGCGGCACCGAATGAGTTTGGAATATTTATTTCTGATTGTCTTTGTAAGGAATGGGGTAGCCGGAAGGCGCCCTTTAGCAACATTCTTTGACAGTTTCCTTTTGGTTTCAGAAAAATCTTTGCTTCTTTCAGTGACACAGCATTTATCCCTAATATTGTAGGTACAGGGGACATTTGCAGGCGTGATGATTGTATTTAATTAACTATGGGAGGAAGCCAAATTCCCTTAGCGATTGGTACGTTGTGATTTGAATTGTTTCGGTGATTTATAAGGCTTAGAACTTAATCGTTAGGAACCTGTAATTACGAGCCAGTCCCCTTTTTTTGAAGAGATTTGGGGGCTGGAAGGCCGGGCAAATACAATGTTAGTTGACAAGGAAAAGAATTGATTAGATGGAGAGATACAGAAGAACGTTTTTAAAGAATAACATGGTGCCCGATGGCATTTTTTCAATAGGAGGGAGTTCTTAAACTTTTTTGGCTGGAGCATCATTCATTTTTCTGTTTTACCAAGACGGACAATGCTCTGATGTTAGGCCTGGCATCTACAGCCTGATTTTTACAGGTTTTGGGGGGATTAACTAGTGAGCTGTTCTGTGTGGTTTCGTTGAACTGACTGAATTGAGGCTTTTGGTATCTGACAGCTGTGTGGGGAATTGGCCTCACTGCATTTAACAATACTGAGATGGGGGTGGGAAGTAGGGGGAGTGTGGATTTTATCTTCATCAGGGATTGTACAGTAGTAGTACCAGAGTAGGTAACAGTTCAGAGAAATCTTTGATCAAATAATTCCCAATTTGAGTAATTACCGATTTGTGTATAAATGCAATTCGTTTCCATTTTACACTATTTTGGCTGCTCTTAGTAAAAGTTTGAGACTTTGGATATGGGAAGGAACTAGCATAGTTTAGCTCCTACAGTGTGTTAAGCATTGTATGAGACCATGAAAGGTACAGACAATCTTTCTTTTGGGAGATAAAACATTGCCCCCCCCCCTTTTTAATGCAGAAAGCATACTTTACCATGTGGTGGAAACACCCATGGACTGTGAAAACTAGGAAATGTGTACTTGATTGGGCTCTCCAGCTTTGTTAATTTGGGAAAGTCATTTTATCTCCCTGGCCTTTTGTCATCCCATAGAATAAGATTAAAATATTAGGTTTCTTATTTTTTCCAGCACTAGAATGTGCTGCTGAGAGTGATTATCATGGTATATTTTGAGGAACTTAGCACATGTATGTTTTATGTCATTTCTAAGTGTCTGAAATTGTCTGTTCATTTTCTATTTCATTTGTTAATTTTAATAACAGAATAATGTATAAAAGAAAAATATAGAAAATTCTCAATTCTGTAATAATCAAAAATAAAGATAGCTTCTATACATAATAGAAGATTTTGTCTAAACATTAACCCACTTCACCCCACAGATTCTGTTTTGTGTTTAATAGAATTCAGCAACCTGCCTTTCAGATTTTAGATTTCCTTAAATCTGCTTTTCAGTTTTTCAGCACTGCCTGAGGGAACACTTGTGATGATTTTTAAATTTCATGGTGTTTTGCAGTTCTATCACAATAGCTTTTTTATTGATCTACCATTAAAAATTAGGCTTTAAGTTTGAATTACTTGTGTAAATGGAACCGCTTTAAAATGATTTGCCCAAAATAAAAATATTTGACCCAAAATAAAACAGGATAAAACCCTTGCACAAACCATGGCTTGCCTCGCGGAATTTGTGGGCTTATACCTGGAATCAGGTATTTTTGCCAAAATTTGTATCTTAACTATTGGTGACCGATAAATTCTGAAAGCCTATCTTTGTCTTATATATATATAGTTCAGTCCTTAGAGTTATAGCAGATTAAATATAACTGACTGCTAGTTATAATTTATTTATTATCTGTGGTTGGAGAAATTTGTTTATATTTAAATAGCACCTTTAAATTGGCAATCTCAGAGGATTTGTAAATAGGGAAGCATCTGTTTCAGCTGATGGAGAAACTGAGAAAGTCCTGATGCCTTACCTGTTCTTTCTCCACTTAATAGCTATAATTTTTAAGAGAAAGAAAGAGTGGGCAGATGTTGTCTGTTTAGGGTTCCACATCAGTGAATAGTGGTTTTTGTCTGTTCGCTTATGTTTGCTTTAATGTGAAAGAATTAATTGAATTAGAATAAAATAAACTAGTAGATTTTCACGTGCAGTGTAGGTGATAAACAAATTATCTTATTTTGGGGTAGCAAAAATTTGTAAAGCTAAAACAAAGAATATTCATACTTTTTTTTAATTAATGGGGATTTCAGGGTATCACTAAAGGCATCAAATCACAGATAACTTCTGAGATTGAGGGACTTAAAAGTTTAATCATATTCCATTTTGAGCATTATGAAATCTACCATGATGTGTGTCAGTAATTTTTTTTTTTTTTGAACTAGGTGAATTCACGTTTTCAAAGTTGGAAGGGATCTTTGAAGATCATCTTATCCATAGGGCTTCTCAATTTTTGGTCCTGTGTTATGACAAGGATTTTAAAATTGACAGTTTAAACTAATGCCAAACATAGTCTCCACAGATGTCTTAGATATTTCTGTTTTTAAAGCAACTTGGAATTAAAAAATATGTATATTCATTTATTTAAAAGCATTATTGACTTCATAGTAATTTTTATCCAATTGTGTTTTTTTTGTCTTTTAATCTTATTTATTTAGGATGTATAATAAAAATATTAATGATTTACATACAGAAAACTACTCAAGTAAAGAAGCACTAAAGAATATATGGAAGATAAAACATAAAGAATATAGAGCATCCTTACCAAGATGTAATTTCAAATCAGTCATCTTAAGGCAAAGGACATGTAAAGGACATCGAATTTGTATTTTTTTTTTTTAATTTCTAGTAATAAAGCTTTCCCAGACTGTCCTAAAATCTGCATGATTGTCTTGTGATTTGTGGTAAATTTTCAATCTAATGCAGTAACTGACCACATCTAAATTGTGATATTTAGATAAATATATTTTTGTTTATATAAAGAACTTTCTATACTTCAATTTTGTCATCTTATTTTTTAATTGTTTTATTGAAATCGTCTTCATTTCAAATGAATCACAAATCATTAAATAGAATCATTTTACCATTTTACAGTTTTATGATACATCATTGTTAAATTATCTTCATTTATCCTTTTTTTTCCCACCAGTTTTAAGATATGTTGGTGATTAAATTTACCAGACCTGAATTCAGTTGCTATTCCAACAAATATCAAAGTAAATTTTGAAAATATACACCATAGGAAAGAGTTGATGTGTCATGATTTCATTCATTTTGGATACTGATTAAGCATCTAGTGTGTGCTAGGTACTATTCTGGTATTGGAGATGGCTTTTATTTAAATTTTTTTAAATTTCTTTTGAAAAAAAATTTGTTGAGTAGTTTTGTTCTTTTTGGAGGTAGAGTTTTTTTTTCTTTTCTTTTCTTTTTTCCTTTTTAATTTTTATTGGGATTGTACAGATACCACTCAATTATCCAGAGATCCAAAGGGTACAATCACTTGCTCCTGGGTACCCTCACACAGCTGTGTATCCATCACCACACTTAATTTTTGTTCAATTTTTAGAAACTTGTCATTACTCCAGACAAGAAATCAAGTGAAAGATGAAAAAAGAGAAGGAAACTCGAATCCTTCCCTATCCCTAACCAAACCCCCTCAATTGTTGACTCGTAGTGTTGGTATAGTACATTTGTTACTATTTTATGAAAGAATGTTGAAATACTACAAACTGTAGTATATAGTTTGCAATAGGATTTCTTCCCTGTATGTCCCTATATTATTAATTTCTAGTTGTATTGTCATACATTTGTTCTGGTTCATGGAAGAGTTTTCTAATATTTGTACAGTTAATCATGGACATTGCCCACCATAGGATTCAGTTTTATACATTCCCGTCTTTTGACCTCCAACTTTCCTTCTCATAGTAAGCAACTGCTCCCCATTCTTAAGCCTCGTCCTATGTCTTGTAACCTTAAATTTCATGTCTATGAGTTTACATGTTATAATTAGTTCCTATCAGTGAGACCCTGCAATAATTGTCCTTATGTGTCTGGCTTATTTCACTTAGTATATTGCCCTCGAGGTTTTGTCATCACCCAATTTTTTTTTAATATGGTTTTGTTAACTCACTATACATTTCATCCTAAGTAAATAATCGATGGTTCTCTGTATGCTCATATATTTATGTGTTCACCACCTTCACCACCATCTATGTAAGGGCATCTATATTTCTTCTACAAGGCAGGAGGGAGAGTCAAAGAAGGTAGAGAGGCAAAAGAAAGAGGAAAAAAAAATGACAGGAAGCAGCAAAAGGAAAAATAACCTTAAATCAAAGTAAAGAATCAGACAATACCACCAATGCCTCCCTGTTTTTAACACCTTGCAAGGTTGACATTTGCTTGTTCTCCCTCGTAAAAGAACATATTTGTACATTTTATCACAGTTATTGAACACTCTAGATTTCACCAAGTTACACAGTCCCAGTCTTTATCTTTCCTCCTTTCTTCTGGTGCCTCTCATGCTCCCAACCTTCCTCTCTCAACTGTATTCATAGTTATCTTTGTTCAGTGTACTTACATTGTTGTGCTACCATCTCCCAAAATTGTGTTCCAAACGATGCACTCCTGTCTTCTATCACTCGGCAGTGTTCTCTTTGGTGTTTCCTGTAGGGTGGGTGTCTTGTTCACAAAATCTCTCATTGTTTGTCAGAAAATATTTTGAGCTCTCCCTCATATATGAAGGACAGCTATGCTGGATATACGATTCTTGGTTGGTGGATTTT
>PVKY010011641.1:0-11889 GCA_004027775.1 Bradypus variegatus
GCCGTGAGCTGGCCGGCCCCATGCCACTGTAAACCTGTTCCGGAACATTAGGGTCCTGCTCCCGAGAACTGTGGCTCTTAGACATGGAAGGGTTGGCAAGAGGCACTGAGGCTCAGAAGGCATGGGAAGGACTGGGCCAGGTTAGAACCTTCCAGATTCATCTGGCAAGTACTCCTTTGACACCTACTGTGAGCCAGGCACACCGGAGGCCTGGGGGACTCAGCTGTGGACCCAGCAGGCAGAAGCTGCTGCCCTCGGAGAGCACACGTTCTAGGGCGATGGGGGAGACACTGCGCAGGACAAGGGGCCAAGGTCTAGAGCCTGGGGGGCTGCAGGGGAAAGTAAAGGAGGGAGGGACGGAGGGGAGCACAACTGCAACGAGGGCCACTGGGGATGGCGATGAAGGCCTGAGGTGACGAAGGGCAGCCCTGGGGCATCTGGGAAGGCCCGTGCAGCCGGGAGCCGGGCGGCAGGAGCAGGCAGAGGGCAAGGGGGTGGTGGCAGGTCCCGGGAGGCCCTGTCCACCCCACCAGGCCTTTGTCTTCTACCCTGAGTGAGACGCGGCTCAGAGAGGGTGGCAAGCAAGGGGTGACTCACTGTGCCTTACATTCAATAGAGTCACGACGGGGAGGAAACAGGAGTGAGCGGACGCTGAGACATCCAAGCATAGAGGAGAGCTGAGCGGGCAAGGTAGGCAGAAGGCATCCTCCAGAGATGGGTGACAACACCCAGGAGGGGCAGGGTAGCTGCTCTCTGCAACACCCTCAGCCCCTGATGGCTACTGAGTCTAGGCCACGGGTGTCTTCTTCCAGGCTCCTTTTCTTTCAAAGAACCCGAATGATTGCCTCTTTCTTCCAACCAAAAAGAGCCTAACTTAAACAGACATTAAAAGAGACAAAAGGCTCCTTTAAAATAATATTTCATATCCTATACCATGCCAACCCAGTGCTAACCTTGATCTAAATTACATTAAGTCCCTCAAAGTCACATTCAGCTTACCTCTGTAAAAGCTATTTCAGAATATCTTCATGTGCAAACTGCCGAGGACATCAGTACACAGCTCGGGATACACTGGTGTGCTGGCACATCACCCATCCACATTCTCCTGGATTTTGGGTTTAAAGGCAGAACTCAACCATCACCCATCCATCCATCCATCATCCTTTATCTGTCATCCATCCATCCACCAACCATCATCCATCATCCATTCATTCTCATCCATCATCCATCCATCTATCCATTATCCACCCACCCATCCATCATCCATCCATCATCCATCCATCATCCATCATCATCCATCATCCATCTATTATCCACCCATCATCCATCCACCCATCATCCATCCATCTATCATCCATCATCATCCATCCATCATCCATCCATCATCCATCCATCACCCATCCATTATCCACCTATATCTGTCCATCCATCATCCATCCATCATCCATCCATCATCCATCCATCCATCCATCCATGATGCATCATCCATCATTCATCCATCATCCATCTACCCATCCATCCATCCTCCCATCATCCATTTTTCATCCATCATCCATCATCCATCCATCATCCACCCATCATCCATCCATCCATCACCCTATTATCCATCCATCCATCTATCATCCATCATCCATCCATCATCCATCTATCCATCCACCCATCCATCCATCATCCATCTATCATCCATTCATCATTTATCCATCTATCAGCCATCATCCATCTTCCATCCATCATCCTTCATCCATCCATTCATCCCTCCCTCTCACTCATCCAACAAATTCTGAAGGTACCCCCTATATAGTAAGCACAATGCTAAACTCTGGGGACTCAAAGACTGAAAGAGATCTAGTCTTTCTCACTAAGGAGCTCAGAGTCTACTGGGAAACCATGATGGTTATAGAGCAGATGGGAAAGTAGAAGACAGAGTCAGGAGTAAACACCTGAACCAGAATCTGCCTTTCCTCCCTTATCCTGGGCACCCCAACACAGAGCTCCCAATCCAGTGGCAAATGCTGTTGTCTTGGGCCAGGGTGTTCAGGCAAGGAGGCTGGAGAGAAATGAGCTGATTCAAGAAATATTCTGGAGTCAAAATTGAAAGCAAGTAATAGTTGTGCTAATATTTGGAGATGGGCAATGCAGAAGGCTCCTGGCGTGAGAAAGGGTGGGGTTACTCTTGAGAGAGGAGACCCTGGAGGAGAAACAGTTAAGAGTGGAGAGACTGATGGTTTCGCTCTGGGCGGGCTGGTGAGTTTGGGTGGCTGGAGAGAGTCCAGTACCTGTGCCTGGTGCTCAGGAGAGCTAGGTGGGCAGAAGATGGAGATGTGGGAGTTGAACACCAAGATGGGGACGGAAGCTTGGGAGAGGGTGTGGCACGGTGGAAGGTGAGGGGTGAAGGACCTCAGGGGGACGGTGACATTACAGGGGCAGGCAGTGGGGGCCGAGAAGGAGCAGGGCGGGTGTTAGGGCCGTGGGACCAAGTCACGGGGGGCCCGGAGGAGACAAGATCAGGGGAGGGGGGGGAAGGGCGGGGGCCAGGTGGGGAATGGGAAGTGGGGAAGGTGAACGCAGCACAAAGGACACTTTCCCGAGCTTGGCTGTGAGGGGAGGAGAGAGAGAGACAAGGGTGGCTGGTGGCTCAGGGAGGAAAAAAGAAAACAGTGTCCCTGCGAAGATGAGAGCCCCCAACCTTGATTAACAAGACTAATTCTGCTTGTACTGCTAGCCACTGCCAGCCTTTCATTTGACAGACAAAAAGCAACAAAAAGCATCAGAGCAGAGGTATAGACTACATAGATAGAGACTAGATATATATAGATAGAGACTATGTATGTTTATATGTAGATATATGGACTATATAGGAGAGGAAACCGACCTGAGACATTAGGTGTCACAAGCTGAGGCCAAACCAGTCCCAACTGAAATCCCAGTAACATTCACAACCTGCAAAAAGCAAACAAAAAACAACACACCAGGTGCAGCCAACATCCAGGGGCTGTGCAGGGACAGCATCATTGTCAAGCAGTCAACGAACCTCGACAAGCTTAGCTCTAAAGAGCAACTCATAATCGCACACTTCGAGTTCTATAGTTCAGATCTGGGTGCCCACGTCCCTCCTTCCCAGCGTAAGTCACAAGCATCCCCTTCCTCCAAAGGCCGAGCATTGCCCCGTGTCAGCCAGGGAAGCTCAGAACCCAGCCTCGCTGGAACGATACAGGCCAATGGGACTATTCTACAGTTCAAAGTTAAGTTGCGCTTTGAATTGGAGGGGATGCCCCCGTCTTTCCGATGGGTGTGCGCTTGATGATAACACTTGCTTGGAAGGCTCCAGATCCCAGGTTCTATCTTGTCCCCTCGTGCGAAATGGGATGAGGTCTGTGTCACCGTTTTCGGCCCTCAGCCAGTCCCCAGGACAAGATGTAGGGCTGGGGGTCTGGAGACCGTTTTCATCTTGGTTCCCACATTTGGTGGCCATGCCGAGCCCAGATGAGCTCACTCCACTGAGCTTTCAGTTTTCTCACGCGTGGAAAGAAAAGATGGGGAACTCACCCCCTCATCTGCTCACCTGAAAAGTCCTGGGGGATAAATGGGTATGAGTGTGAAAATACGGTGGAAGACTGTGATGATCCGTGCACACTGGGGGCTTGGCATTAAGTGGGAGCATGACTCTGGCCCCGGCAATCACAAACGCTGACCCCCAGTCTCCGCCACAGGAGGCTGGACCTAATGGGGCAAGGAAGAGCTGGACACAGCCTCACCAAGACCCTGTCTGCCCTGAAGCTCACCCAGAGCAAGGTCAGAACTAAGCCCCCAAACCACTGCAGCCTTCCAGGGAAAGAAAAGGTAAAGTGCATTGATTTCTAAGAAATCCTGTATTTCTTTTTTAAAGTCTCACATAGAGTTTTTCTTTGTAAACTTGCCTTGCTTTGGTTAGCTTAGGATACCGTCTCTGCTCTACAGCCTAAATTTTATTCCCGAGTTGAGTGGCTGGACAGAGAACTGTGTCTAGACCCCACTTTTAGGCTGAGCAAGTTAACCTCTTTTGCCAAACGGACCTCTGACATTATTTACACTTTTCACTTACAATTGACGACACTACAGAAAAGGACTGAATAAAAATCGCTCCTCTGTGTCCTATAGCAAGTTGTCCAGGACACCATCTTCCTACAATTCAGAGCCCACTTTAGGAGAATCTACAAAAGACATTTCTCTGTGTTCCAGAATCAGGAAAGTCTGTCCTTCCCCTGAATAAATGGTCAGTTCACATCTTCGGAACCCTAAGAATCATGCATCAGGGAGATGAGAGTGAAATTCCCAACCCAGCATGGTGCTCAGTCCTCTTACCCCGGGCTTGGCTTGCTCCATTTGTGCTTCTCTGACACAATTTGCCAAGCTAATTATTTATCTTTCTGTATATTGAATATATTTTTGTATACCAGTTCAAACTCTTTGGGGAAGAAGGTGGGAATAAATGTTCTTTATTTAAAAGACAAACGCTTTTGTAAAACCTTTCATATTATATATAATTTTTCATAAGGTTAAAAAAATGTTCTCTGGAAATTGTGTCTATTGTATTCCCAGAAGTCAGCTATAATTTAATAGCAGATTTAAAACAAAGCATCTGTGCTCCCCCTTTGCCACCCATTTACCAAGGGAGGCCGACCACTTATCTAAAACATTATCTACAGAAATTCCTGTCTTTGGAACACACAAACTTTCCCTTGTGCAGGCCCCTGGCTTTCCATATAATTTTGGATCTGAATTTACTCCTATTATTTTTACATTGAAAAGCAGGAAACCTTTCCCTCACCCCCCATCACTGGGTGATTTGGGGTTAAAACAGAGAGGAAGGGGGAAACCACATGTAAAATCTTAATTTAGGTTTTTCCCAAGATATATTTTTAACTAGGTTTAATAAAATAAATGAAAGAGCAGAAGCCATAAGATGCTACGTGAAGACATATCGTAATGCTTGGAAGCCTCACCATATTACAGGATGGAAAAGGATGAAGGGCTGGGAGCGACGGAGGGAAGGAAAAGACAAATTCAGGGGATGCTGAGATGAGAGCCGCTCACAGAGAGCAGCACATCTGAGCTATGTGTTTCTCTGATCTGCACCAGGGACCAAGCTGGGCAAAAATTAATATGACAAAAGGACAAATATTGTACAATTCTACTTGTATGCCATGCCTAGAATAAGCCAATTCATAGAGACAGAAAAGTAGAATAGAGGTTACCAGGGGCTGGGTGGGGGAAGGAGGGAAATGGGCAATAATTTCTTAATGGGTGCAAAGTTTCTGTCTGGGGTGATGAAAAATTTTGGAAATAGACAGTAGTGGGATGGTTGCACAACACTGAAAATGTAATTAATGCCACTGAATTGTACACTTAAAAACTATTAAAATGACCAATTTTATATTATGTATATTATACACACACACAAACACACACATACACATTAGCCCCGTGACAACGCAGGGATGGTGGGAATGAAGCGTGGGCTGGAAATAGCCATAATGAGCAGCTAGGAAAAGACAGAAGAGAAGTAAATACCCGGACTCGAAACGCTCCAGAGCAGATGATTATTTCCACCGGAATCCAGAGAGAACTGAAATTTTCCACTCTCCTACAACGTAGGAAGGAAATTCAAACTCTTAGTTCTGGTTCATTCATTTCAGTTCAGAATCACTCTCTGGTCAGAAAACTCCACTGGCCTTTTCTGGGTGAATTTTTATGTCGTCCACGCCCTCCAACACCTCATGCATTTAGCTCCAGGCTCCAAAGTGTTGTTGCAAATTATCATCTATTTGAAATTGACTGTCTCCACCTTTCCATAATCTTCCATCACCTATGCCGTCTGTAACATAAAAGGATCATTGGGTGTCCCCAGTGGCATCAAACATTCTGACTTTGAGGGTCTCTGTGTTCAGGTTGACATATCCTGCAAGCAGTCAGATATCCTGGGCTGAACTCAAAGCTCAGGTCAGGGATGGAGATATGGATTTGGGAAACACCCCAACAAACAGGAGACATTAAAAAATAAAGCAAAGGGGGGAAGGAGGGAGAGAGAAAGTGAAGGATATCTATTAGAGAGGCACCAGGTGAACCAAGAAACAAAAGTGATGGAAGTACGGTCGCCATGGTCAAAAGAAGCGAATGTGAACAAGGCCAGGTGAGAGCAAATCCTCTGGATTTGGCAAAAGGTGGGGAGGCACCAGCAACTTTTGTCAGAGCAGGTTCAAAGGAGGAGGAGGAGAAGAGAAGTTGATGAGAAAAGGAAATCAGCACATCATGGGGACTCCCAATCCAAGAGCACAGATGGGAGGAGGCCAGAGAGGAGGTTTGGGCTGGGGGATAGGTAGATGGAGGTAGACAGAGCTACATGCATAAGAGGAAAGAATTGAATGTGTTCATATTAATCGTGATAGATTGAGTCATGTACCCCAGAAGAAAAAGCCATATTCTTAATCTTAATCCCATTCCCATGGGTGAGAACTCATTGCAAATAGGACCTTTTGAAGATGTGGTTTTTGGTTTGGGTCCAGAGCAATCAGGGTGGGTCTTAATCCTATTAGTGGGGCTTTATAGAGAGAAAAACGGGAAGAACAAGGAGTCAGTGGGAAAGTGGAAGAGAAGGGAGAAGGCACTGCCACATGATAGGAAGCTGAGGAAGCCAAGGGTTGCCAGCCAGGATGCCACCAACCCCAGGAGAAAATAAGCCTCCAAAGCTGTGAGACAATGAACTCCCAGTTGATTAAACCAGCCCACTGTGCAGTATTTGTCATAGCAGTCTGGAAACTCAGACAGTTATGGAGTGTGAATTGTTTGAGAAGAAAATATTCAGGGCAAGGGGCTAGAGGAGAAAGGAAGGTTCTGGAATACAGGTAAAGGCTGGTCTTGAAGATGGGTGTGATGGAAAGTCTGGGGTGACAGAGGTGACGATGTAGGTGAGAAGAGGTCGGGAGCTGACTTTTTGACCCAGGATTTAGGGAGAAAGGCCAAGAGAGGACCTCGAGATTGGAAGAAGGTGGATGGATCCCAGGAGCAGAAGACTCGAGGAAGTCAAAGGGCAGGTAGGATGAGTGCGAGGCTAGAACAGGGCTCTGGGCATGAAGCAGAAGACAGAGTGGGAATGTGAAGTTTGAAACTCCTCCTGAAACTGGGGAGCAATGCAGAAATGTTGGACTTCCTCAGCTGGATTACTGCTTATTTTCTTGTAAACATTGAGAACTGCCAATTTGGTGGGTCGAGCCCTTGGTCTGGGGGCTTTCCCCTGGGAGGCATTTGCCGCAAAGGAGAGGCTAAGCCCCCTTATAATTGTGCCTAAGTGTCTCGCCCAGAGAACCTCTGTTGTTGCTCAGATGTGGCCTCCTCTCTCTTTAAGCCCACTCAGCAGGTAAACTCACCGCCCTCCCCCCACGTGGGACATGAGTCCCAGGGGTGTGAATCCCCCGGCAACGTGGGATACGACTCCTGAGGATGAGCCTGGACCCAGCAGCGGGGATTGAGAGGATCTTCTTGACCAAAAGGGGGAGGAGAGATGCAACAAAATAAGGTTCCAGGGGCTGAGAGATCTCAAATGCAGTCAAGAGGTCACTCTGGAGGGTATTCCTACATGCTATACAGATATCACCTTTTAGTCTTTAGTGTGTTGGAATGGCTGGAGGGAAATCCCTGAAGCTGTCAAACTGCAACCCAGTGACCTCGACTCTTGAAGACAATTGCATAACTATGTAGCTTGCACAGTGTGACTGTGTGACTGTGAAAACCTTGTGGCTCACACTCCCTTTATTTATCCAGTGTATGGACAGATGAGTGGAAAAATGGGGACAAAAATTAGATGAAGAATAGGGTGGGATGGAGGGGATAGAAAGTTTTGGGTGTTCTTTTTTGCTTTTATTTTTATTTTGGAGTAAGGACAAGGTTCAAAATTGATTCTGGTGATGAACACACAACTGTACGCTGGTGCTGTGAAGAACTGCACACTGCGGATGACTGTAGGGGGTGTGAGTATATCTCAATAAAACTATTTTAAAAAAGTAAATGAACAATGTGGGGGAAGAGGGGAATGGGATGTTTTGGATGTTATTATTTTAATTTTAATTTTTGGAGTAATGAAAATGTTCAAAGACTGATTGTGGTGATGAATGCACAACTATATGACGATACTGAGAACAACTGATTGTACACTTTGGATGACTGAATGTTATGTGACCATATCTCATAAAGTTGCATTAAAAAAACCCCAACTCCTCCAGATGGCCCCTGCTGAGGGCTGAAAATGTGCAGGCTGTGCATGGGCGGGCCTAAAAGAATTGAGGGGGGGGATCCTGGAAGACAATGGAGTGGGGTAAGGAAGTTTCATCAACCCTACATACTAAAGGATGTCAGCAGGACATGGGGAATCATCCATGAACCCCAAGGAGGTCATTTACTGGCTGTGAGACAACATCAACAGGGAGAGACAGGTTGGTACACATGATGGGTTGCCTAACAATGAACACCAAGGGGGTGATGGCTTGGAAGGAGTAACAGGAAAATGAAATCTGAAAAACAGAGAAATCTGAAAAAATATTCCTTCCAGTTTCAGGCAGTTACCCACTGTTAATCTAGGTTCACACCCTAAATCACCCAGCAGGGTGCCTGGGAGTAGGGTGGGAGTCCCATGGACAGAAGGGTGACTCGTCTTCATCAGAGGGGACACCGACACAGCCGGCAAGGAAAGCTCTCTTCCTTCTCGACTCTTTCCAGAGGCCCAAGCTACACTTCCGAAGGAAGCAGAAATGTTCCTCAACCTAGATCAGTTTATAGGTGAGTTACCTGGAAATAAAACGTCCGATCCCAAGGTCTTCTCCACATAAAGTGGAATGAAAATTATCTCTGAGCCTGCCACCATCTCAGGGTACATACTCACCTCCTAAGAGGACAGACGGGAAAAATGCACACTCGCCACCACTGGCGGAAGTAAGTTTCACCTTCCGGAAAAGCCCGGATGAAATGCAAGACAGACAACTTTCCAATCTCCCTGGCAATGTGGAATATGACTCCCGGGGAGGAATCTAGACCCAGCATCGTGGGATGAAGAACATCTTGACCAAAATGGGGATATAAAAGGCAATGAAATAAGCTTCAGTGGCAGAGAGATTCCAAAAGGAGCCGAGAGGTCACTCTGGTGGGCACTCTTATGCACAATATAGACAACCCTTTTTAGGTTCTAATGAATTGGGGTAGCTGGTGGTAGATATCTGAAACTATCAAACTACAACCCAGAACCCATGAATCTTGAAGACAATTGTATAAAAATGTAGCTTATGAGGGGTGACAATGGGATTGGGAAAGCCATAAGGACCACACTCCCCTTTGTCTAGTTTAGGGATGGACGAGTAGAAAAATAGGGGAAGGAAACAAACAAACAGACAAAGGCACCCAGTGTTCTTTTTTACTTAATTGCTCATTTTCACTTTAATTATTATTCTTGTTATTTGTGTGTGTGCTGATGAAGGTGTCAGGGATTGAATTAGGTGATGAATGTACAACTATGTAATGGTACTGTGAACAATCGAATGTACGATTTGTTTTGTATGACTGTGTGGTATCTGAATATATCTCAATAAAATGAATAAAAAAAATGAGAGGCAACTTTCCGCTCCATCACTAACACGAACCCAGGGACAAAAAGACTTCCACTTCCATGGAGGTGTAATTCCAACACAGGTGTAATTTCAAGGTGAAACTGCGCCCGCTCAGTAAAGCAGGTAATATAAACCAGGGGCAGGTAATTCAATGACCTGAGAGCTTTTCAATTTAGTTCAGAACAGGGGAAAAGGCAGTTTCTTAGTTTTACCAGCACAATGCGTCTAACTGCCAAAGCCTCCCAGAGATACCCCCTTTCCTCTGTACTTAGAGCTCGGCTCCTAAGGGATGGTTTTAGAGACCCGAAAACACTTTTTCTAAGTAGTTGACACAGAGTCATTTCAAACTGAGGTCTTGGAAAGATAAGGTAATAAATAGTAAACTATACATAGGTCCTGCCCAGACCCTATAAAGAAACACAGGGTAAGACAACACAACTCAAATTACTGTGATCTGACTATGCTGTCAACTCAAATAAAAAGATAAATAAATATGTATAATTTACATATATTATCTACACACACACATATATATTTGAATGTGGGTGTAGGGGGATGTTTTAGATCATATATATAAGTTACCAGAATAAACATTTATAAGAACATCCATGGACCTGACAACACAGACAGCAAACCCTAAGTTAAACCGCGGATGTACTTAGCACGGTTACGAGCGCGCGCCGCCGTCAGCGGTCACAAGGCCCTCCCCAGTGCCCGGTGCAGTACTCGGGTGGGATACGGGAACCCTGGGCTTGACGCGCGGTTTTTCTGTGACCCCACAGCTTCTCTAATAAAATAATGATTTTTAAAAGAGTGTAAACCCTACCGACACTGCGAGCGAGACGGCAGCCAGCCCCACCTTGCCGAGGTGTCTGCAGAAAAAGGAGCTTCCGCCACTGCTGAGGTCTAGCAGCAGCTGCGCCAGGGGCTGCGGGAAGGGGACGCGGGGCTGCGCGCTCCTGGGGGCCCGAGGGGGACCCCCCGCCTCCCCCGCGCCCCGGGCACTCACCATGCGGCCCGCGAGCGCCGCCAGCGCCGCGCCCTCTCGCCGCACGTCGGGGGGCAGCGTCCGCAGGGGGTGGCATTGGTGGGGCGCGGCCGCTGGGGCTCCGGGGCGGCGGGGGGCTGCATGCGTGCGGCCGGGGGGCGACGGCGGCGGCAGGGCGAGGAGAGGCCTCGGACCCAGGGTCGCCCTGGACGACCCCGCGCCGCGTCAACGGTGGGCGCCCGCGGCCCCGGGGTGGGGGTTCCTGGGAGGGCGGTGTCGGGGCCAGGCTCGCGGCCCGGGGCAGGGCTCCGTCTGGCATGGGTTTTGCTAAAGAGTTTCCGGGGGGGCCCAGATTTGGGGTCGGGGTCCGGTTCCTGCCTGGCCTCAGTTTCCCCACGTGCCTGTTAGCACATCCATCCTCCTCCTGTGGGCTCCCCTCCCCGGCTCCGCCCCCCACCCAGTGGAGCCCCTCGGACCCCCCAGCTGCGGCTGGAGACTGCGCCCCCAGGGCCCCCACCTGATGGGGCCGGGAGTGGGAAGGGGGTGTCTACTGGGGAGGAAAATGGCAGAGGGTAAAGAAAGGGTTGTGGTCTGGGGGACTGCATTCAGTGCAGGCCTTTATCTCTGTCCCTGGTGCCTGGACTTGTGCACCTGGGAAGAAGAAAGCTATGTGGGTGCAGACGCCTCACCATGAGCCCTGGTCCAAGTCCACAGTTGCTTTGTTGTTTTGTTTTTTCCCCACTGCTGGCTAAGTTATTCTCAAAGCCAGAAAGTTTCTTCTTGATGTACACTTTGTAGGCACTGTACACATGCACAGACCACGGAAATTACACGTGTGGTTCTTGGCTGCGTTTTTCATGTGTGGTTCAAGACTTGTTGGTAAGGTTGTGGGGGGTGGATGCCTCCTGCCCCCCCTTATTTCTGGGCTTGCTTAGATTTTTGCATCCAACTTGTAGGCGTGTACTGAGTATGATGCACTTACGCTTGCTGAGTTAGCACTTGTACAGGCAGGTTGAACTGAGCTGCACTTACTATTTAAAACCATTATTCCAACCCTGTCACCCTCTGCCACTCTCTCCACCCCTTAAAGAGTCCCTGTTGGTCCCCAGTGGCCTTATAAACAGCCGTTTGGACTTTCACCGCTCCCAAGGCTTCACAACAGTTTTCCAAGGCTGAGGAGAAGGGGGTGCATTCGCTAAGTAAATCCTCAGGTTTCCGAGCCTGGGACCACATGGAGCCTTCTGGATGTGCCGTCCATCACCGGAAGCTTGT
>PVKY010011642.1:0-11922 GCA_004027775.1 Bradypus variegatus
GCCCTCTTGGCTGGGTGGAAAACTGGGCTATTTGGGTCAGACAAATTTCCTCTTTGCTGGGTCGTGGAAGATGGAGGATCCAGGGCCTAGAGTGCATCCCTGGGAAGGAGCTTAGGGAGGGGGTGGTTCATAGCTGGGGGTGGGGGGGTGCTTCAGGAGTTGGAGGTGTTGGGGTGTGTGTGCTGGGAATGGGGCTTTCCTTATACAACCTTCACTCCTGGCCTAACTCACCGGCTTCCTTAGGCTTCCTCTGAGCTTGACTTCCTCCCTTTGATCAGCCCCTTGGTTTCAGGGTATGTCTTTGAGGGCCATCCCACTCCCCCACTGGCCCTCTGTTGCCTTGACCACTGTTTCTCATGCATCAGGGGCTCAATAAATAGTTGCTGGACTGAGTTCAAGCTGTCCACCCTGCCTTCTCCTGTCTGGCATGCCGAATGGTCTCTTTCCTATTCCTACAGGAAGCCCTCCAGGACTGGCAGGAGCAGTACCCACTGCTCTTTCAGGCTGGATGCAGGGTGTCTATAGGTTCTTCTTCCTGTCCCTGCTGCTTCCCATTTCTCTTCCTGTTGCCTACCAAGGGGAACTGCCTGGAATGTGAACTCCCCACTGGTCTGGGGTCCACTTCCTTTGGGAATCTGAGGCCTCCTTCCCCTTGTTCCCCACTCCAGGAAGCCCACCTTAATGATGTCCTCGTTGTCAGACTCACACTCCACTAGGGCAGAGACGTCCAGGATGAGGCCAGTCACCTCGATGGCGATGACCTTGACGGGGATGGCCACTGTCCGGCCAGTCAGGATGGCCGTGTTGATGATCTCTGTGTCCTGCAGGGAGGAGGGAGGGTGAGGCTCTGCTGGGCCAGGTTCTGGCACTCCTTGGCTTTTCTGGGCGGCCGCAGCTGAGGCCCAGCTCCTGGCTGCCCCCACTCCTCGGTGCATGCCCTTTCCCGGGGTTATCCTCATACATTTGTGCAGGGATCTGCACCCACACAGTCTCAGGCCCCCTCTCATGTGGCCTGCTCACCTGGATTCCTGCAGGGGCCTTTAGGGCCCACCCCCATCACTCTGCTGCCCGCCCCTACCATCTTAAGTCTCCCATGCTCCTCAGAACTCACATAATAACATCCAACATGTCTGCTTGCTGGGCCTGGGCTGGCCCCATGCTCCCCTGGCTGTTCACAGTGCCCCTGGTCAGTCCCAGACAACCACTCCAGCTGCCATCCCACCCCACTGCACTCCCTTTTGAACCCTATGGCTCCTTTGCAACTACTCACATTCCCACCCCCTGGAATCCCTCTGCCTAGAGCATACTTCCCGTTCTCTGTGACCAGGCAAGGCCTTCCTCCCACTTGACTTTTAAAGGCTCAACCGCATGGCCAGGTCCTCCAAGAAACTCTGCTGCATGGCCCCTCTGTGGGTGACCTTGCCCACCTCTGCCTGCCCCCACAGCTACTGTGCTCTCTGTTGGGCACAGAGTCCCACCTGCCCCTGTGACAGTGCTCACACAGGCACACCCACACATGTGCATGCCTGGGGGTGGGGAGGCAGCCACACGCTCCTATGCATGTGCATGCACGCAGACACACCCGGCACCTGGCCCGGTCACCTGTCTACTCACCATGGCCAGGGGCAGGATGGCTTGCACGTCCCGCTGGATGACCGTCAGCTCAGTGACGACCCGCTCCAGGTCTGGCAGGGTGCCGTGGCCACGGTAGTCTATGTGCCACATGATCCTCCGCTTGACTGACTGGCTGGTGAAGTTCTCCATCTCAAAGTCCAGTTGCAGGATCTCCAGGGGCCCCTGGCCCTCCCTGTCGGGGGTGAGGAAAGGAAGGAGGGTGGAGGATGTGGGGCTGCGAGCAGCCTGCCTGTTCCCATCCTCCTCGGGAACCCTCCTAGGACCCAGGCTCCAGGGTCCCCATAAACCAAGTCCCAGCCCTTCTGCAAGCCCCCATCTCCCCAGGCAAGAATCCCCCACTCCCCCCCACCCAGGTGTCTGTCCTGCAAATGGTGCCACTTCAAGCTCACCTGGGAGGCAAAGGTGTGTCCTGGGCCCAGGCCACATCCACGGTGGCTGTTGAGTGCTTTGCCCCAGTCAGCAGCTCCGAGGTCACGTGCCACTGGCTACTCCGTGACTTGGTGCCTAGAAGGGTCACACCTTTCTTAGCCTTCACCCTAGTGATGAAAGGGGAGGAAGAAGAAGAAGAGAGTCAGGTAAGGGCCCAAAAGCTGCCTACCTGGTCAAGACCCCTGAGCTCTAGCCTCACTGTTTGAGACTAATTTGGGGAATCTGGAATCATGCAGCTGAAGCCCCTCACCCTCACTAGAAGATGCAATCATTTCTATCATATCCCTGCTAGGTGCTTGTCTAACCTCTGCTTGCATACTTTAGTGGCAGGGAACTCACTACCTACGCACACATCCCATTCAATTTCCAGAAATCCCTTAATGATTAGAAACTGCTTCCCTGTATTTAGCAGAAATATGACATCATGGGTTCTTCTGGGGGAAGAAAGAACAACTAACTGCTCTTCTTTTTAACTGTGACAGTTCTTCTGATAGCTTGAGAGTTGAGCAGGTGCTCTCTGAGCCTTCTCTTTTCTAGTCTTAAATTTTTCCATTTTATCCAATTGTTGCTTTTTGCCATGGTTTCAAGTTATCTCATATCCTACTTTCTCTCCTCTGGATGCTCTGAACACATAATGCGTAGCATCCTATAATAAAAACTGATACTACAGCTGTGCTCTAGCACTGAATAAAGCAGGATTATCATCACCTCCCTCATTTTATATCCTATACTCCTATTAATGCAGCCCAAGATGTCTGATGACCCATTTAAGTCATTCACATTCAGGTGTCAATCACTGAAACAGGTATGGCTCCTTCCAGGAATATGTGAACTTCAAGTGGTACATTCAGGAGAGACGGCAATCAGAAACTCAAAGAAGTTGGAGGGTAACGGTGATGCTTCTGGTCCCGTGCATCCTGGCTGAGGGAGAGGGCATCTTGGTGGGGCCCTCTGTATGTATGTTACCCAACATGCCTCAAATAATGGTTTCCTACTATAAGACATTATTATGTTCTGTGGGGATATGATATGATTTAAGGTATTTCTGAATTCATGAACTGTATCTTGTTCAAGGTATAAGAAGAGCCGAGACTCCTGAAATTTTTTCTCTTAATTTCTGGACTGGGGCAAATGTCCTGACACATGCACACACTACTGTTCATCTTTTGGCTCCCAGCCACTGGGCTGCTATTTGTTCTCCTCTCTGGCCTCACTCTCCTCATCTGTAAAATGGGAGTGCTGAATCGGCTGATGTCTAAGGGCCCTTCCAGCACCCACTGTAGCATTTCAGACATCCATGCTTATAAAAACTAATACGTTCCCTTCTACCAAGACGCCAAGTTGACAAGGTATGGAGGTAGGGGCAAGACTGCCTGTTCCCGTTAGATAACCACACTGAGGTTGCTTAAGTGATCAGTGGAAGAGCCGGGATTAGGACAATGGACAGGCTGGTCTGGGAGGCCCGCTACAGGTACGCATTTGATCTTGGACGAAGAGCTAGTCCCCTACCCCACCCCCCATCCCCCACCCCCATCGACCCCGCCCCTACCTGAGCGTGAAATGCTCCACGCTGGGGCTGGAGGGAGAGGAGGAGTTGGGGTAGAGGTAGAGGAGGACGCTGAGCACTTCCCCGGGCTTGAGGGGCCGGTCCGGCAGGCGGATCATCAGGTTGCTGTCCAGGCGGTGCTCCTGCAGGGGCCTCCGGGGCGGCGGGCGGAACAGGCTGATGCTCCCGATGCGCAGCAGGGGGTGCTGGGTAGGGCTCTCTGCGCGGGCCCCCGCTCCGGGCCCGGCCCCCCGACGGGTTCCGCCGCAGCCCCCTGCCGCATCTGGGGCGTGCAGCGTGTAGTAGAGCTCCGCCTGCTGGCTCTCCCCGGCCGCCTCGAGCTCCAGGCCGTCGGGAGCCCGGCGGCGGGCGGCGGGCGGCGCGGCGGGGGCCGGGGGCCCGAACCAGGCCAGGGGCAGCTCGGCGCGCACCAGACAGGTGGCCAGGCCCCCGCTGAGGCGGCAGGAGCTCTTGACCTCGCGGGCATCCCGGAAGGCGTGCAGGCGGACGCAGGGCAGCCGCTCCGTGACGCCGAAGTCGTCCCAGTCGCGGCCGGCCACGTAGAACAGCACCTGGGCCACGGGCTGCGAGGCGGGGACGCGCGCGCCGACGATGAAGGCCCGCACCTTCCAGCTGACCGTCAGGCGCTCGGGGATGTCCAGGGTGCTGGGCGGCTGCAGGAGCTCCCGGGCCACCACCTGGCTGGTGCTGAAGGGCCCCAAGGAGACGTTGAGCACCGGCAGCTCCTTGGTCTGGAACACCACGAAGGGCTCGGCGCGCTGCAGGGAGCCGCTGGCGACGGCGGGCGGCGGGGGCCGGGCCTCCCGCAGGAAGAAGGCCAGCCGCGTGTGCGACAGGCGGTAGCTGACCGGCAGCACCGGGCTGGCCTGCGGCCCCGGCGGGCTGGGGCTGGCTGGGTGGGAGCGGCCGGAGGCTGGGGGCAGAGGAAAGAGGACAAGAGTGGTCAGGAGGGGTCGGTGCTGGGACCCCATATGTACCGGCCTCCACGCCCCCTCCCCCCACTAAGGGCGGCCCCACTCTGCAAGCTGGGGGGTGAGGCTGGGGGGCTCAGTGCCTCTCTCTGTTCTCAGGTGGGCTCCGGAGCCAGGCTGCCTGGCTGACTCTCCGGGAATGAAAATTGCCCTCTCATGGCTGCTTCATTTCTTTATCTGTCAAATCCCATTGCAGGGCACGTGAGGCTTTAACAGGGTTTGACACCTTGGTGGCCTCATCTGTAAAATGAGTATAAAAACCGTTCTGACCTCCAAGTGCCCTTGTGTGCATAAAGGGCCAACAGCAGAGTCAGGCATGAAGAAAGTATTAGGTCTTATCACTGGGTGCTGCACACTATGCTCGGGTGCTTCTTTAATCCTCAGATCGATCCTTTGAGGTCAGTATTACTGTAATTTCCATTTATATAACCAGTTTTCTTCCAATTACTTCTATTGTTTGAGGGCCTATTCTTACATCTCACAGATAAAGGAACTAAGATGCAAGATGCTTAAATAAAATACCCAAGTCACATGGGAGAAGGGGGTCAGCAGCAGGATTCAAACCTGGGACTACCTAACTCTCAAACCTGAGCACTTTACTATAGCACTGACTGCCTCCAGATAGTACAGGGTCCCCAGGGGACCTCCTAACCCCCACTCCCCTCTTGTCATGTATGACAAAAACAAGGAGCTTTATTCTCAGCTCCCAATCCCAAATGTGGGCCTCGTGTTTGACTTCTCCCTCCTCTCAGCTCCCTCCCGGTATCCATCCAGAAAGTCACCATGTTCCAGCAATTCCACCTCTTGACTTGTCCCTAGGCTGTACCCCCTCCTCCATCCCCAGGCCCCTGCCTCAGTTCTGGCCCACTCCTATTGCAATGACAACGTAACACCTCCAAATCGGGGCTCCCCTCTGTCCATCTCATCCCTTCTCAGGCATCCCCCCTACGCCTCCACCCCTTAGCGGCCAGAGTAGTCTTTCTTTCAGACACAAATCGGACCTTGTTGCTCCCTCACTTGCAGCTCAAAGTCTGCTGGCCACTGTCAAGGAACAGGAAGGACCCATGATATAGGTGTGAGGTTTGAGATCCAATTCTGTACCTTCCCATGGACCCTGAGTCATGCTTCTATTTTTAAAATCAGAGTAATAATAATGATGGCCACACTGAGTGTTTTGAGGTTACTTGTTTCATTTTTGAGAATCAAATGAGAAAGCTCTTTGTAAACTGTACATGATACAAATGTGTGTTATTAAAGAATCTCTCCCTTTTGCTTACAAAATAAAATCCCAACTCACTTGGGGCCTGAGTTAGGCATTCAGGGCTGTCTCCAGTGTGGTTCCAGTTTCCCCTCTCCCCTAGGATTCCTCTCTCCAAGCCTGGCCTCCAGCCTAACTGCACAGCTCACAGGCATTAGCCCTCACACACGGACCCTGGCTCTTCTCCCCTCCTTTGCTCATGCTGTGTCCTCGATATGGAATTCCGTCCTCCCCCAACTCCACAAATCCAAACCAGAATCTTCCTTCAAGGCCCAGCTTGAATGCCACCTCCTCCATGAAGCCCTCCAAGATGATGGGACCTCAACTCAGAATTTCCTCAGAGCTTTGTCCTCTCCGAAGGGACCTGTTACACTTTGCCTTGTGGGGATTAGTTATTTGCTGAGCCCTGTACCTAGCAAGCATTCAACAAATCATGGTTGAGCCACACTGAGAGATTCCACAGACAGCTGTGTCCCAGGGAGGAGACTCCTAGTCAAAACTATGACAGTTACTTGCAGCTTATGCATATTCATCATCTTACCACTGTCAATTAAACCTTGACAATTTCACAAACATCCACAACCAACTCCTCAGAAATGCGATAAACTGAAAATTCCCTACTCTTGTGGGCCCACTGTCCAGGCCACATCTTTTTTAAAAATTTGTGGTTTAATTTCCTCATTTGAAAAATGAAGAAATTGGCTTGGTGTTTAGTCCTTGGGGTCAGGTGTTCTGTGAGGAGTGGCACCTAGTGTCACCCTTCCCCATTGGGGCTCCCCCTGAGCAGCCCTTAGGACTAGCTGGGGAAATCGCTAGACTGTGGTCCCTCTGGAAGCCCACGCCTTTACCCAGAGTGCCTGCCTCTGCAGCTGCCTGCCCTTCCTCCATTCTCAGGAGAACTCAACTCCCAGCCCCACTTCCCCCACTAGATGCTCTGTGGCCCTGCAAGAAATGGCCAGCTGCAGACAATGGGGTAGAGGTGGGCAGCAGAGTCCAAGCAAGGACAAGAAGGTACTTGCAGACATAGAGCATGTCTTCCTGGCTGGCACCTGCAGTCTCTGAGGTGTCCCCACCACCTGGGCGGGTTGGGTAAGACGGCCCAAAGGCGAGCATGTGGGAGTCCAAGGCAGCAACTTAAGCCCGGGTGCAGTAGCCAACCATCTGCTTTGGAAGCACCAGAAAGCAGACAGACAGAGGGTTCAGAGAACCTGAGTTCAAGGCCTCTCTGCCACACACACACTGGGCAAGTTGCTTCTCACCTCTGAGCCTCAAACTCCACTTCTAAAACTGAGGCGGTGACATCAGCCCTACCCATCTCACAGGGATCGTTGGGGAGTAGTTAAAAGACAGGGGGTAGGATCTTTCCTGTAAACTGCAGCTGTGGACATCAGGGCTTGTGAGTCCTGGGACAAAGCCGACAAGGGGCCCACAGGTTTGTCCTTCTGGGGGCAGAGAAGGGCAGCTGTGGTCAGCGGGCTGTACGTGCTGACTCTCCAGTCTGGGAATGTCAGAACCACTGACCCTGCCCTCGCTTATCCATCCCCAGGGGGCCTGAGAGGCTGCTAAGTGGCACTTAGTCCCTTTTGCCCCCTCTCGCCGTCCCAACCTCAGACCATCTGGGCACCTTGAAGGCACAGTGGGGACAGAGGCTGCCAGATGGGCCCTGGATTCAGAGATGGGAGAAGGAAGAGACTGGAATTTGCATGCTCCTCCATCCCCCAACCCTGGGGTGGGAAGCTGGTCTGGCAAACTCAAACTCATGGATCATTCAAACCATCCTTGTGCTTCCTTGAATATGCCAAGAAAATAATGTCCTACTGCAGGGCCTTTTCATTTGCTGTCTCTCTGCCTGGAACTTTCTTCCCCTGATATTCATGTGATTTTCTCTCTCTGCCTGTCATTTTCTAGTCCATGTCTGCCTGCAAGGATCATCCCAACTCAAGTAGCACCCCTCCCCCCCACTGACCCACCCTTGATCCTCTCCATCCCTTTCCTGTTTTTTCTTCACAGCACTTACCATCACTTTAATTATATGCATGTGCTTGTTGATTCTGCCTACTAGAGTTTAAGCTCCACGTGCGCAACAACTTTGCTTTGCACCCTGCTATATCCCAGTGCTTAGAACACGGCCCAGCACATAGTAGGCTCTCAAGGAATTTTTGTTAAATGACTGAATGTTTGGATATGCTACAGCACTGAGTGGGTTGTCATGAGGATGGTGAGTTCCTGGTCAATGGGGCATCCAAGAAGAGACGGGATGACAACTTCTATCGGTAGCACTAGGGCAAAGGGGGTGGGTGGGCTCCAGGCACTGGGATAGGGTCTCTTGACCCCTGTCAGCAACCCCACAGATAAGGAAAATGAGTTTCAAGAGGAAGTAACTTGTCTTAAGAAAACAGTGACCATTCACAAAGGAGAGCCAGGAAAGATGATACTAAGATACATTTCATATTCACCCTCCCACCGCCTGTGTGAACATTCAGGGTGGGGTTCCTGAGACCCCAGCACTAATCTCTGCTCTCCTACTTACTTATTCTGGGGCCTAAAGGAAGCTGCTTTGCCTCTCTAGGCCTCAGTTTCCCTGGAGGTGGGAGAGGCCCTGGACACAGTCAGTGTGGCTGTAGAAAGGGGAGGTGAGACTGGTGGAGTCAGCAGATGGCTCAGTGACCTTTTCAAATCTATGTGCTTGTGTGTTAGATGAGCGGGCCCATGAGCGTGCACTAACATGCATGCTAACGTGTGTATCTTAGCACAGAGCTCTGACGTCCAGGCATCATGGAGCAGGGAATGGGCTTGGGAAGGAAAAGGGGTGAAGGTGAGGTCAACACAGGGACTGAGGTCAGGCCAGGTCCAGAGGTAGGTAGAGGGGCTTCAGAGGTGAGACCGGGATGGAAGCAACACCTGAACCTGCCCTGCCTTGGGCACCCTCAGCACCAAGCAGCAGGGCTCAGAGTCCCCAGACTGGCCCAGGAGTGTGCACTCACCATGCACACACACATACACACTCACGCATGCTCATGCAGGCTGGCACATGCCTGCCCCTCAGACCTCACGCCAGGCTGTCTAACAATTCCGTGGGCTTCTCCGCTTGCCTGTGGATCAGACTCTTAAAACTGCCTTCCCATCAGCCACTTCAGCTTTCCCTGTGAGCAGCAGCTGGGTTTCCCCTCTGTCCACATAGCACTGGGCCTCAGGAATCACCATTTCTCTTTTGGGTCCAGCCCTGGGACTCTTTTCCCTGGAGCCATCTCCCTAAGGAAGGGGCTGCTCCCTTCTCTAGGTTTCCTTTGGCTCCTGATGGGGACTGGATAGTTCTGTCCCTCACAGCCTCAGTTTCCCCAGGAAGACATGGAGACCCCAGACAGGGAGAAGGGATGGGAAGACAAGTGGGGATTGTCCAGCTTCTGAACATGGGGAAATGCTGGGGAGCAGGGCATTCCCGCCCCCAGTCCTGACCGTGCTTAGCCTGGGACGCTTCCCAGATGAGCTGGGCCAGTGACTTCCTCCTCACAACCCCAGGAGGGCTCAGCTGGCTCTTTACAACTGTCCATCCTGGGATGTAAAGGTGGTAACCAAGGATGGGGGGCCCATCTGTGGATGCAGCATGCCTCACCTTCTGTCCCCCAAAGGCCCTCTGCCATCAGCTCCCCTAGACATGGAACTTGCCTGGCCCCCAGGGAGCCAGGAGAGCACTGTCCTGGGGGCACTTCAGGGCCTGGCTCTGCTGGGAGGCAGGCAGCCTGCATCCCGCTCCTGGCTCCCGAGGCCCTGCAGAAGGGCGCTGGACTCACCAGGGCCCAACGGAAGACTTGCATATGGGGAGGGGCCTGGACCCTCTCACCTTCCCAGGTCCAGATGGGCCCATCAGCTCCTCCCAGCAGCTTTCCTGACACTTCCACTGCCACCACCCTGGTTAGGTAAGTAGCTCCTCTTCCTCTTCGCTACTATCTGCTCTGTCCCCCACACCCCTGCTGGATCATGGGCCTGGCCCTGGCATGAGCATGAGCTGCAGATGATGAGCAGCTGTGTCCTCAGCACTTCTGGGACTGCTCCCCGGGCCGTGAGACACTGGCCCAGGTGCTCCTTTACCAGGGCAGAGGTCTCTCAAGCTACCTCCAACACCAAAGGCAGGAACTTGCTCACTCTTTGCTGTTTCAACTGGATTGAGATATGGGCGGATGCTCGCTCTGAGCCAGTCTTGCATAAGAGAAGACGTGAGGCATGGTAGGTGTCTAACAAATGTCAAATGTCAATTCTACCCCTTTACGAGGCAGGGGGCACCTGCGCAGGGCCTTGAGCCTCTCCCTCAGCACTACCTAGCTCGACGTGTCAGGGAGCACAGTAGAGGCCCTCTGGCCTCCCCCAGATATTCATTCCCACCTTGCCCCGCAGGTGCTCCCACCCTTACTGAATAGATAATGAATCTGTCTGGAGGCTGGGGCCCGCCAGGCTGGGGGTGGGGGCACCTCTGGCCCTCTCCCTGCTTCTAATCAAGATCAGATGCTTCCCACTTCTACCTCTAATTGTCCCTAAATTAAAACTAATCACTGGTAAATCGAAAAAAAAAAGTTGTCATTAGCTTTGGTGAGTGTGAGGCTTAGGGGCACAGTGGGGTGTGCCTGCAGGATCTGAGGGCAGGCTGGGCTGCACCGGGAGTGGCCTCTGTTGGCTCATGTCACACGCGCGTGCTTGAGTGTATGTGCATGTGTGCGCATGCATGTGTACATGAGAGAGAGAGAGGGAGAGGGAGAGGGAAATGGAGAGGGAGGGAGAGAGAGAGAGAGGGAGAGACCGAGACCAGATGTCAGTGGCTGGGGATCCTCTAGCACAGTGCTCCTGAATTCATTGCCTGAATATATGAATCAATGAATCAGTTGGAGCAAACAAAACAAGAATAGCAAACAGATTCTAGGACCTAACCCAGGCTTATACAGTCAGAATTTCCAGGGGAGAGATCTGGACTAAGTCTGTCAAATCAACGAATGGCTGGAGGAATGAATGAATGTCTGATAGAAGCGAGAGCCCTGATCAGTGCAGGTGGTGAGGACCCAGGGGCTGAGTGGTCCAGACTGAGGCCAGGGAAGGGCTGTGCGTCCAGTGTTCCCTCCCCCACCCCCCACCGGCCTCCAGGACCGCAGGAGTGGTGTGATTTAAGGGGCTGGCAGGGACTGGTCCTGGGGAAACATCCCTGGCCCGGGAGAGCTGCAGTGGAAGAAGCTGAGGTAGGGGGTGCAGAGAAGAGGGTCCTGAACCGGGAGGAGGGATGCCTGAGTTCCAGTTCTGCTCTTCCCCATGGGTGGATCTGGCTTAGGGCAAGCTTGTCATTCTGCTCTTTTAGGGCCCAATCTCCCCATGAGTAAAAAGGGAAATTATTGGCCAATGACACCAAACAGTTACTGGGGGGCAATGCTGCAAAACCCTAGGTCATCAGAAAGGTTTGTTTTTGTTTTTGTTTTTTTTAGATTAGTGATACTCTTTATTGGCAAGGGTTTTAAGAAATGGGACATTCACATGCCCCACTGTTGGAGGGTAAACTGGCCAAGGTTTCTGGAAAACAATTTCAAAATAGGTTTTAAAGGCCTTAAAACTGTCCATGCTTCTTGATCCAGTAACTCCTCCTTTGGGAATCTATCCTAAAACATAAGCAAAATCTGCTCAAAGATTTCCATAGAAAGATGTTCCTGACAATGTTATGTTTATTAGTAAAATATCAGAAACAACCTAAGTGTCCAAAAGCAGGTGGTGGGTTACATAAATTAGGGAAAAGGCATTAGAAAGGATACATGTAGCAATTATGAATCTAGTTTAAAAAATTTTTTACTTGAATGGGTAAATGCTCCCAAAATACTGTGAACTGTATCAAGCAGGGTTTAAAACTGGCTATACACATGATACCAATTTTGTTAAAAAGATGTAGACACTGGGAGGAAATGTATCAAAATGCTAATGATGGTTATCTCAGAGGGGCAGGGATTATGGGTGACTGTTATTTTTTACTTTATGCTTTTATGTATTTTCCAGTTGTCTGCAGTGAACATGCATTGCTTGTAAAATTAGAAAGA
>PVKY010011643.1:0-11925 GCA_004027775.1 Bradypus variegatus
TCTAGCATGTCCAGCCCGACTGGCACAGCATCTGTGTTCACTCAGGACCTGTAGCCCCAGACACAAGGCCTGGTCCCAATGCCACTTCCTCCAGGAAGTCTGCCTGGTGTTCCCCAACCAGAGTGCCACCTTCCACTTCCCTGGAAACTCTGCCAGCCTGGCCCAGTACACTCTACCCCAGTACCAGATTTTCTGTCTTTGTGCTACCTATTCCTGTTTAGTTAATTGTCCATTGCCTATTCCCCCAATAGAATCTCAGTTCTAGGGACTGGCCTAGAACAGAGCCTGGTATGTGACAGGTGCTCAGCAAATGTTTGCTGAATGACTTTTTTGTCCAAAATTGATCTCTGTCTGTGTGTGAGCTCTCTAGGGAAAAGATAGCCCCCAGCACAGCATCAGCATGGTTTGGGAAGGATGGGGTGGGGGTTATCAGGGCTGTTGGAGCTGTCAGAACATACCTGGGCGTCCCCTCTCATCCCTCCATAAACCCTTGGAGCTGACACGACCTGGCTGCCCTCCCCCTCCCCCTCACACACAAGTGTGACACAGAGCACAGAGAGGGTGAGGGGGTGCCCTCCCACCCACAGGGGCCTCCTGGCACCCCAGTCTCCCTATCTAATGCCCCCACCCTGGTTTCCCCTTTCGCTGGGTCTCTCTTAGGTCTTTCCTCAGCAATGTATTCTGCTCTCTCTCCGAAAGCCACCCTCTGCCCTTGAATTATACTCATTCGACAGATATCCGGCAAGGTGGTTTCACGGTAAGAATCATGGGCCCTCATGCTTCCCGGCACAGGGCTGGGCAAGCTGGCTCATTCCTTCCCCGTTTGCAAAAGGGTGTCTTGTCCTCGTATACTTTTATTAACCAGCTTGCCTGCTGTTCGTGTAACAAGACACGGAGGCCTTGTAAGCTTTTATCAAAGGCTCACGGCCTGCCAGGAGGGGGCTGGAGACCAGGCCTGTATTTGTGCATTGAATCCTCATGACCCTAATAGGACGCGCTGCTGATCCCATTTGAAGGAAGCGGAGGTATCTCGTCATTTGGCCCCAAGGCCACACAGCTGGGAAGCGGCAGTGCTGGGCAGAACCTCCTCGTCTTCTCCCACCTGGCACCCCCCACCCAAAGTGCCTGGGGCGGTGAGTTTCGGGAATTCCCAGGGACCGTTCTGATGCCTCACCCCGCGGAGCCCAGGCCTGGGTGGGTCCCGAGCGTTCTCAGTGGCGGGGAGTGAGCCACCCAGCAGGTCAGCTTCGATGCCCTGGGGACGGGTTGGGAGATGCTGGGAAGGCGGGAAGCAGCTGTGCAGTTCTCATCATTGTCCAAAAGCTACCTAGCTATTCCGCAAAGTTGGTTTCCTTTAACCCATCTTCTGGAAGATAAAACAGGACAGAACAGCAGCAAGAACATTCAGGAGTTACAAGAAAACTCCCATTTCACACATATCTTTGGAAAAATGCTGGAAGAACACCATTCCATCTAGTCATGTGATCAAGAGGAATAGCAAGAGGGGAATTTGGGAGGAATTCACAGTAATGCTTAAAAATCATCAGAACAAAAAAAAAATCATCAGAACCCCATCATCCCATTTATTTCAGCAGTCAGACAGATAAAGGGCTGGTTGCTACAGATGAAGGTGCTGCCTGGAGGGGGAAGTTGCCATAAATGATCTTTGTCAGGTGAGAAAACTGAGGCCATGAAAGGACCACCGAGTTGCCCAAGGTCACAGAGCAAGCAAGCTGCAGAGGCAGGATTTGAATGCAGCTCCCATGGAGGCCAAATCCCATGGCCTTTCCTCTGTCCCGTGTGTGGCTTTGATTCTCTGCTTGGTTTTTTGCCTTGATTATCTCCCAGACTCCATGGGGCAGGTGGCAGCACCCTGGCCATGAGGCAGGACCCTGGGGAAGGTCACTTAAGGTGAAGGGTCAGCAAAAACCCCAACATCTGTTCAGAGGCTGAACTGCCGTGGCCTTTAAGGAAGGGGAGGCCATGCAGGGGCCCCGGGGCTGCAGTACGAGAGGGAGTGGGGGGACCGGGATTAACATCGGGGTTGTCTTAGTTTGGAGCCTCTAGAAGTAGACCCTGGGGCCAGGATTCAAATGGCTTATTAGGGAATGTGGTCAGCTGAGTTATGCTGCCCCCCACCCTGAACCCCCCAAAAAAGGCCTAATTCCCAGAGCCTGTGGATATGTGACTGTGCTGATGTGCTTAAGGTTATGGACCTTGTGATGGGGGAATTATCCTGGATTATCTGGGTGGCCCACTGTCATCACTAAATCCTTACAAGTGGAAGAGGGGACAGAAGAGTAGGTCAGAGAGACATGACATGGAAAGGACTTGGCCCATCGTCTCTGGCTTTGAAGGTGGAGGAAGGAGCCAAGAGCTCAGGGCTGCAGGCAGCTTCTAGAAACTGCAAAAGGCCAGGAAAGGGATTTTCCCCGGAGCCTCTGGAAGAAGCCAGCCCTGCCAACACCTGGATTTTAAGCCTGATGAGACCCATGCAGACTTCTGGTCCCCAGTGCTGTAAAATAATAAATGTGTGTGTGTTTTTAGGCTTCTCAGCTCCTGGTCATTTGTTACAGCCGAGATGGCCCCAGGAAACACTGGTCAGGGACTGGGGAAGCAAGGCAGGGAAGGCCAAGTACATCTGCAGGCCTGCCAGCCAGATGAGCACCTGCCACTGAGTCCTGCCCGGGAGCTTTGGGAGATGGCGTGGGAACCCCTCACTCCACCCCACCCCTCCCACCCCAGGATCTCCCACCTGAGGGGCCGGAAGCCAGGGTGTCAGCAGGCCAGCTCCTGCCAGACAGGGGACTGCAGGGAGGTGGGGAGGGGTCATTGATTCTGGCAGCCCCAGAGAGCCTTCTGGAAGAGTCACAAGTGCTGGACCCTGGAAATTGGGCCCCTGTGCTTGGAAATGGTAAATAGGCTCCTTGAGCCGGATGTCCTGGGTATGGCCGTCTCACTGAGTTCTGGAATCCTCAGTCTTTCCAAGAGGAGGATCTGAACATGTCACCCCAATGCACACCCTCCCTGGCTCTGCATGGCCCCACAGTCCCATCCTGTCTCCACGGGAAGGGGGCCTGCCTGCTGCACCCCACTTTCCAGGCGCACCCAGCTCCTCGCATTCTCCCGGCGGGCCTGTTTGCTCCCTGCCTTGGTGGACGCCGTTCCCACTGCCTGGAACAACCCACCCCACCCTCTCCTGAACTGCTCTGTCCTCCTGTGTGACCTCTTTCTGGAAGCCTTCCCTGGGCTACCCCTGGCTGGGTGAGAGGCCTCTGGGGAGCCCCAGCTGACCCTTCTCAGGCCCCCATTGCAAGTGGTCAGCGTGGGCACATCTGCCCGCCTCTGGGCAGCTGGGCTGGACCCTGCTCTGCCATGGCCCAGCCCACAGCAGGGGGCTCAGGGCAGGCCCGGCCTTCGTGGGGCCTGAGTCCTGGGAAAGGCATGCATGCTGCCCGCAGCCTGGCCACTGCCCCTCTGCCAGGGTTATTTTTATTCCTTCCCCCAGCCTGTGGGGCAGGTTCCCGAGCCAAGCCCACAAAACCTTCCAAAGGGACTGAAAACACTTGCAGGCAACACTGGCAGAGGCCAGCGGGAAGGGTGGATGGCCTCTCCTCCAGGGGAGGGGATGCCCACTACAGTGGGGCTGTGCCTGCACCCCAGCTTTGCAACCTGCATGCATGTAACTTCACCTCTCCTGTCTCATCTGCCAAATCGGGGACAGGCTCGCTCTCCCTCGCAGGCCACTCGGAGGATCAAATGACAGCTCTGTAAGTAATTTTAATGTAACTTTAAATAGCCAAAACAGTTGCATGATTCCAAATACAGGAAGGGTACTTAGTGCCAATCTAGCCCCTGTCCCCTGGGCAGCTCTCTCTGTCTCTCTCTCTCTGTATATATCTATACACACACACACACATAGGTCACCATTATGGAACACCTACTGTGTGCTGCCTGCTTTGGCACATAGTAGATGCACCTGAATGGCAGCTGCTATGCCGAACCCACCATCATCATCGGCTTCAACCACTGTTCACTGCATGAGCAGCTACCGACACTGCTAGGTTCCCTGCAAATCTCATCGCTATTTTATGGATGTGGAAACTGAGGCTCAGAGAGGTGGAGGGACCTGGCCAAGGCCACCCAGCTCGTTGGTGGCAGGAGCGGGACTCAAGCCCTGGGCTTCTGGCCCCAAGCCTGTGCTCTGAGCCTCTCAGCTTCATCATAGCAGCTGTGCTGCTTGGTGGGGAGCCGCGCCCTCCCACACTTGCTTCCTGTGCCCCGTTCCCAGGCCCCAGGCAGTCAGGCTTGCCGAGGATGTCCCTGTGAGGGCCCCACATGCCTTGGACAAGCACCAGGGAGGAAGGTGTCTGCCCAGCCTCCCACTCAGCCGAACAGGGCCTCCGCCTTCCTCCAGAGTCACCAATGTTAAGCTGGAAGAGCCCCGACTCAGGCAGCCCAGCCCTCCTGGGGCCCCGAAGACCAGAGAGAGCAGGGCCTCACTCTGAGTCACACAGTGAGGGGGTGACAGGCCCAGAGCTGGAATGCAGGCCAATCCTGAGCCTGTCCTATAGGGAGGGGTTAGTCAACGCCTGTCTGGAAAGGTGCCCCGTGTCTGGAAAGGTGCCCCGTCAAGTTGTCAGAGCACCCCCACACGCCACTGGGGTCTCCGTTCCTGGTCTGGGGCTCCTTCCTTAGACCAGGAGTTCCTGGAAGGCAGGACCGTGGCGTATTCATCTCTGTGTCCCACCCCTACCACTCCCACCCCAAGGCTCCTGGTGCAGGGCCTGGAACAAGGCTGAACAAATACGTAAAAGAAACGTCAACTCCCCCGACATTAAGTTAGCACTGATTTGAATCTAGACTCATAGAACATGGAGTCCTTCATGAATGGGAAGTTCTTAGACTCCAGAGACTTGTTTGAATTCAGATGGAACCACTTACCAGCTGTGTGACCTTGGGTAAGTTGCTTGACCTCTCTGGGCCTCAGTTTCCTAATCTGTAAAATGGAAGTAATAAAACCTACCTTACAGGTTATGGGGATGATGAACTCAGATGGTACAGGCAAAAGCGCCTGGCGGATAAGGATAAAATAATATAAACCACAACAACCCCACCCCAGCTCTGGGCCAGATGTCTGCTGGGCTCATGGCAGCCTTCCCCATGGAGGATGGGTCATTTTTACAATCTTAGCAGTTCACCCTGAGTTTTCCCATCTCTCCCATCACTCAGTCACTCATCATGGACTTTGTGCCTTCACTCTCTGTCTCCCCACCCTAGAATGCCGGCTCCAGGAGGGAAGGAGCTTTGAATGTTCTCCTCAGAGAACAGGGCCGGCCGGCACATGGTAAATGTTCCATGCACATTTGTTGAAAGGATGCTCACCTCTGTAACTGGGTAAGGGAGGCATCTTTTTTTCCATTTTACAGATGAGGAAACTGAGACACAGTCAGGTGAAATGGCTTGGTCTCTAAGGCACGTCCACAGTCCCCCACCACAGTTCGGAGCTACAGGGAATGGAGGGGCTCAGAGTGCAGGCTTAGTCAGCAGGCTGCCTGGGTTCAAGTCCTGGCTCTGCCGCTTGCCAGCTGTGTGACCTTGGGCAAGTCACTTAACCTCTCTGGGCCTCTGCTTCCTTATCTATAAAATGAAGGTGATAATAATAGCTTCTCAGGGAGTTGTTACAAGGATTAGATGAAGTTATACATGTAAAGCTTCAGCACAGCCCAGGGCAGAGAGCCACAAATGTCAGCTGTCGACAACGATTAATAACAGCAAAAAGAAACCGGTCAAGAGAGGCTATTAAGTCACAGTCACCCCAGTGAACCCCACCAACATCCCTGAGCCCCCACAGCTATGCTTAAAGACCAATTGCCCTTGGGGAGTAAGCCAGGCTGAGCAGTGGGCACCCAAGACAGTGGGGGTGTTGGGGTGCTCCATCCCGGGCAGGGCCTGGGAACTCTGTTACCAGCACCCCACCCAGCTCCTGGAAATGGGGGTGTCCATATGCATTGGTGCATATTGGCTGCAGCCACCCTGGCTTGGAGAAGGTAGCGAGCAGAGGAGCAGGAGCCCAGGACTGGGTTGGGCAGGGGGTGCCCAGAGAGGTGGTGGCTGTCCAGGAGGGGTGTTCCCCACTGCTGGGGGCCAGTCTCTGCCTCAGCCACACCCAGGTCCAGACCCCATCCTATTAGAGGCTGGAGATCCAAGAGGGCCCCTCCCACACTCTGAAGGGTTGACTCCCCTCACCACACACCCCAGGGCCGGGCAGCAGTTCTAGACACCAGAATGTCAATGAGCAATGACCCCTGGGTCTGCTCAGCAGAAAAGAAAACCACACCCTCCACAGGAAAGACTCACATTCCCAAGCCCCCTCTAGAGTCAAGATCACTTTGGGGAGCTTGGGACAAGGCTCAAAGAATGAGGAATTTGGTGCCAGATACACCTGCCTCTGTCCTTTGCCATTTGTGCAACCTTGCACCAAGAGTGACCTCCCTCAGCATCGGTCTCCTCATCTGTCAAGTGGGTGTGATAGCGTTTCCTCCTCACAGCTGTGTCCATCGAGATGGGACTGCAAAGCCAGAAAATCCTCTACCCAACAAGATGAAGGGATGTAGATTAGCAGTTCTTCAAAGGCCCCAGGTGGGCTGGGGACACCTGTCCTGGCGTCAGGACACAGAGCGTGTCCACTGATGCCGACTCCCCACAACCACCACCCATTAGGACCAGAGGCCTGGCTGGGAAGCTAGAGCATGGCAGGCTGTCACACAGGGGTGGATGATCTCGGATTTATCCCACGTTGACTCGTCGCCTGGCAAGTGCGGGGCTCAGCGCGACCATCCCCAGTGCTCCTAGGTCTGGGATTTACTCAGAGCTCTCGTCTAGGGCTGGGACGGTCTGAGGAACCTCCTTCCACAGCGGAGCAGGTGCTGTTCCCATTCGCTAAAGCTGCCATTATGCAAAACACCAGAAATGGATTGGCTTTTATAAAGGGGGTTTATTAGGTCACAAATTTACATTTCTCGGGCCATAAAAGTGTCCAAACTAAGGCATCAACAAGAGGATACCTTCACTGAAGAAAGGCCAATGGCGTCCGGAACACCTCTGTCTTTACTTCCCAGCCACCTGGGAAAGCAGGTGGCTGGCGACCTCTGGTCCTTTGCTCCCGGGTTGTGTTTCAAAATGGCTTTCTCCAAAATGTCTCTGGGTGTCTGTCTTCACTCCTCTCTCTCAGCTCCTGTGCATCATTGCTTCTTTCTCCCAGGATGTTTCTCTCTGAGTGTCCGGGGCTCCTCTCTTAGCTTTTCTGGGGCAAACTTTTGGCTTCATCTCTTGGCTTAGCATCTCCAAACATCCTTCTGTCCGCATCTCCAAGCATCTCCAAGCATCTCTGTCAGCAACGGCTCCTGTGTCTCTTCCTGAGCCCCTTAAAGGACTCCAGTGATCTAATTAAGACCCACCTTGAATGGGCAGGGACACACCTCCATGGAAATGATCTAATCAAAAGGTCTCACCCACAGTTGGGTGAGTCACATCTCCATGGAAACAACCTAATCAAAAAGTCTGCTTTAAAGAACATGGCTTTTCTGGGGGGCATAATAGATCCAAACTGGCACAGGTATGGGGCAGGAGGCTTAGCAGTCAGTGGTGAATTTGAGTCCTGACTCCAATGTGTGACTTTGGGCAGGATACCCTGGCCCCCCGAGCCCGTTTTGGGAAATGGCATAACTCAGCTCCCTGAAAGAGATACATCTGTGCCCGTGATGGGTTAATGCAGCCCAGCTGTGGGTCCTGGGGTCCCGGGATCACTTGGGACAGAAGCCTGAGGTCTTGGGACGAGACTCCAACCTGGGAGGCTGAGCACCCAGGAAGACAGGTGGGCTGGTGAGGATGGTCCAACATATAAGCTGAGAAAAGTGGATTTGGGGGGAGACTCTACCTCTGCATATAGCCCTGCACCAATGAGCCCCTTCTGCCTCCCCACAGGGTCTTATAGAAGGGAAAGGGCAGCCAGGCTTGTTCCAGGGCAGGGGTCTTGAGAATGAGGAGACCTGATGAGCTCAGGGTGACAAGAGGAGGAGCCAAAGGCCTCAGTGGGCCCAGGATCACTTCAGAGAGAGTGTCTGTGGTGGGGATGATGGCTGTTAGGACCCTGAGCAATGTCAGAACCCTGGACTCTGCCCACATCCATAGCTTGTTAATTCTATGTTGCTGTAGAAGGAGAAGGGCCTGTGTCCCTGGGGCTGAGGAGGGGGAGCTAGGGAAGTTGGACCCAGGAAAGGGCTCCCAGGGGAGGAGTGGGTGGCAGCTGGCTAAGGGGGAGAGGGAGGGGGCCCAGCCCTGGACCTGTGGGAGGACAGGGGGATCTGAAATTCCAGCACGGCCTGAGAAGTGCGGCCAGTAATCCAGTCCCCGTGGGTCCCCAAAGGCCTCCCACAGGCCTCTGGAAGCCTGGGCCCCTCTGGACATCTCAGGACAGGGCTCCCAGCTGGGGCTGGGCTCAGACATGCTGCTCCCCACCGGGCCTGGGAGGGAGAAGGGAGTGGAGGGGGCTCCCAGGATACAGGCCCCACAGTGCACCCCTGGAAGTGGGGGCAATCAGTACCTCAGTTACTCATTCTGAATGGGGTAGGCATGACTCAGGGGGAGGAGAGCGGGTTATTCCAGCAAGGACCTCAAAGAGACCAGGCATGAATCGCACCTAAGAGAAGGAAGGCGCCATCCAGGCCTACTCCCACGTCTCCACTCCTTCCATGTGTTCCCCAGATGCTGATTCAGAGATCCCAGGCATAAAGCAGTGAGCATAACAGATACCTATGGACTCGCGGGAAGTCTGCGTCAAAAAGAAATCTAAATTTTGAATGGTGATCCCTGCATTTGCTGTGAGTTTACGGAACTGGCTCACACAGAAGTTGGCAAACGCTGCAAAGCAGGGCTTCCCACCTCCCACTGCTATAAGAGTATAGCAAGGAGCCAACTGGGTTGGGGGGCTTGGAGTGACTTCTCAGTGAGGCCCACAGGGACTTCATCCGATGGGGCCTGGAGGAAAGCGCAGCCTGGGCAGAGGGAAGAGCAGGTGAGGGGGGCCCTGAGGAAAGGGCCTCATGGTCTTGTCCCTGTCTCACTTGTTGGGTTTCCCACAGCTGTGGGCTCCTGGAGGGAGGGCAACCACGTGTCCTGTCCTGTCTGGAGCTGCAGCACCCAGCACAGCCTCTCCATGGGCTGCGTGACCTCAGGCTTGTCACTACACCTCAGTTTCCTCATCTGAAAACTGGGGAGGCAAGGGCCAAAAGGAAGGCCTTAGAGGCCAAAGGCAAGGAGTGCAGATTCTTTTCTAAGTGCGTTCTCTGCTAAGCCACAGAGCAGAGACCACGATCTGATCAAAGTTTTTGAAACATCACTGAGGCTGCTGGGAGGGGAGTGAAGCAGGGAGAGCAGCTAAGAGCCTGCTGCAGCCTCCTATATTTGGAAGTGCAGCTGATGGGGCTTGGAGATGAGAAAGAGGGGAATGGAGGAGGACACCATGCTGCTGGTTTCAGAAACTGAGGGACGGTGGTACCTCGCCAGGCATGGGAAGCACGTGGGGGGATAGGTTTCAGGAGGCAGGCATCAAGAGCTCTGTGTGGGCTATGAAAATCTGAATGCATTTCTGCTCCGTGCCGATAAAGGGTTAAACCACCAAGCTCCTAGGCAGCCCTGGGCTGCCGGCCTCTGGCTGAGAACACGGCACAACAAATGTATCTCTTTGCTCTGCCTTTCTGAGTCCTTGTCTCTAACTTAGAGGTCATCTCATGGTCCAAAAGAACTGCTGGAGCTCCAGCCATTCTGTCTTCATCACTGGCAGAAAGCAAGAGGAAGAGGAGACAGGCAAAAGAGAGCTTTTGTTAGCTCTTTGTCTCCTTTTTAGTGCATTTTCTGCAAAGCACCAGTCATCAACTTCTACATCTCATTGGTAATTATTCAGTCGCATACCACACTTGGTAGTCTTTGGCCAGACACAATGCTGCCCCAAATAAAATCAGGCTTCACAACCTCCCATGCCCTTCTGTGTTGTACACAATAAAATCCAGGCTTCTGGACATGACCTTGGAGCCCTTCACAGTCTGGCTCCCACAGCCCCATCCAACGTCTCCCCCAGCTCTCCCTCCTTGGTCCCAGGCCTGTCTCCCGGTCGGGTTGGGCCTTGCCCTCATGCTCAGCAGTTACATCTGCCTGGACCACCCCAGCCCCCTCTTCACCTGGTCAGACTCTTCTGCCCTCCCTACCCCGCTCAGAGGTGGTTTCTCCGTGTGGGTGGAGGGGCCTCCCTGTTTGGGTCTCCGTGCCCCCACGGTCACAGCCCCGTCATACTGTGTTGGCATAACCCTCTGCAACCCCCCTAGAGGGTGCAGGCCACCCCATGTGTCCTGGTGCCCTAACCAGGGCATATAGGAGGACCCTGTATCACGATGCTTTCTGGGCATGATCCGGGGAGTTATCAGCAACATTTAAAAAGCGGTTCTGTTCACTGTCACGCGGTTGCCGCGGCCATCCCCGCGGGGCCCTCCTCTCACAGCTGACAGCAGTTGGAGGGATGACAAGCCACAGTTCATGGAGGGAGGAGCTGCTGGCCGCGTGGGCCCAGGGCGAGTACCTCTCGGCTGCAGAGACCTAAAATGTAAGCGCGCTTTCAAAAGCAAGCACAAAGGAATGTTTTGAAGATCGCTGTGATTGAGGCAGGCAGTGGCATGGCCAGAGCCCGGTTGGCACCCGAGGTGAGCTCCAGTGCAGGCTTGTTTTTCTTGTCTCAAGAAAGAATTCAGGGACAAGAGGAATAGTAGCAAGCGGTCAAGTGTATTTGAAAAAGCTGGCGCACACGGGGAAATAGCAAAGGTTGGTAAGAAGGAACACACGCTGGAGAGGTCAGCGCGTGGGCCCCACGAGAGGGGCTGCACCTGGTTGAGCTGTGTCCAGGTTTTCTATGTGAGCCTGTTGCTGTGCTTTAGGCCAGGGTTGAGGGTGGAAATTCCCATTCTCCCCCTCCTGGCTTAACCCCTCCTTTTCCTCCATCTGGCTATCTCAGCTGATTCTGAGAACTGGGGTCCGGTTCTCCTTCCACCCGCCCTCCTCTCTCCCTCCACCTGTCTATCTCCTTCTGGCTCTCTCTGGCTTGATGCTGACCCTCCATCTGAGCTGACCGACACCCTGGCCTGCCCAGAGTGCCCTAGTCTAGCCTGCCTCAGTGGGACCACAGCTGGTTGTGCGCAGAGATCCTTTCAGGACCAACAGGCGCCTCTCCTAGGTGCCACTGCACCCCTGCACTGCATTTCCAGGGTGAGGGCCAGAGAGTGACCAGAATGGCTGAGCACCCCCGGGAGGCAGGGCATGGCACCCTGGAGGTCAGGGTGAGTATTCATTTCACAGATGGAGAAACTGGGGTTCAGAGAGGCTGAGCAGCCTGCTTAGGGTCACGGGGCTGGCTCCTTTGTTAATTTTCTGACACTTTCCTCTCCTATTGTCTTATATTGCCTCTTTCTTCCCTCCCGGTCTATTTTTCCTTCCTTCCTTTCTCTTTCTTTCTTTCCTCCCTCCCTCCCTTCCTTTTTTCCTTTCTTGCTTTTTTCTCCTTTACTCTCTCACTCATGGTGTCTCTCTCCCTCTTTCTCTTCCTTCCTTCTCCTTTACTCACTCTTTTACTTTCTTTTCCTCTCTCTTTTTCTGTTTCTCTCTTTCTGTCTCTCTCTCCTTCCTTCCTTCCTTCCTTCCTTCCTTCCTTCCTTCCTTCCTTCCTTCCTTCCTTCCTTCCTCTTTCTTCTAGGTATGATTACATAGAATAAAATATGCAGAGCTCAAGTGTTTGATGAGTTTCACAAATGTATACCCTCTTGTAACCATCACTCTAAAAGATATAGACATTTCCATTACCAGGAATGTTCTCTCACATTC
>PVKY010011644.1:0-11920 GCA_004027775.1 Bradypus variegatus
GGGCCATGGCCATTCTGCCTTGTGAAGGTCACTACCTTCTTCTATTTTCTCTTCAATGCTTAAGCTGATGCAACACCCCCACTTAATGTATTGTATTAAACATTAGGCTTTAATAATCTAGTATTTTATTAATATCTTTTAATATTTAATGCTAGCATTTTATGTAGGATGTTAGTCAAATTAATCTAGTAAATTTTGCTAATAATTTTTTTTTTCCTATTTTACCTCCAGTATAGTAAAGATTATGGGGAAAAGAATGATTAGATTTCTTTGGGGGAAGTGATGGGGTAGAAAGATTTATTTCTCTGGAAATGGCTCTGCTTCTCCATCCTCCTCTTATGAGTTTCTAAGTCTCCCACAGGTTTGCCATATGGTCAAAACTTGACCCTGAAATGAAGGCAGATGGGCACCTGCGAAATGCTTCTTTTAGGATTTTTAGGATTTTAGAATTGGAAAAATCTTACAGAATATCTAATGACCCCTTGGTTTTACCAACAAGAGGAGATTCCATCACCTCACAAGCAAGAACTAGCTTTGCTCGGAGAACCCGTTCCCTCCGGACACCTTCCGATATGCATAAGTTGGAGGGCACAGATCTGTACATAACCTGGTCTCTGAATCAGTGATGCAACCACACAGCAAACTGGAATGCACGTGCAGCTGCCCACGGCTGGTGCATTTCCCCCCTGCTCCTGGTGCTTTCATGTGCTGCTCTGTCATCCTCTTCCCCATTCTGCTGCAGGAGAAGCTTCTGCAGGGGCTCTATTAGGACCAGAGCACCAGGATGGAAGGGGAAGAGCTTTCCAACCAGAAGACCTCCAAAACCCGGTGGGGGGCTGGCCTGTTGTCATAGGGGTGTCCCTTCCTCAGGACCCCAGGACCGCTGCTCTCCACCTGCACTGCTCAGACCCCCTTCTGAGTCTGAGTCCCACCCATGCCTGCCTGGGCAATCCTCAGGAGCTGGAAGTTTCCCTTCCCTGTCCCCCTTCAAAGTTTGCTTTCCTGGGCCCGCCCCCTTTTAGAGAGTCACAAGCTGGAAAATGCTCCTAAAAGCCAGGAATGCCTAGGGATGGAAATCTGAAAACTAACATCTAATAAGGTATCATCAATGATGAAATCCTTATCAAGTTAATTCTCCATGAGGGTTTCTTACTTTAAAACAGCTAAAAATTTCAGTGGATGGAAGGAAGGCAGCACAGCAAATGAGCTGGGAAACAGGGTGTTTCCATGTTTTGATGGTCCTTAATATGAGTTTCTCGCGAGCCTTTGAGAACAGGGCATCCGGGCCCTGCTGCCTGCCTCCGACCTGCCTCTCGCTCAGCTCATGCTGACGCGCCCACAAACGGAAAGGCTCACTGCCACTTCCGGAGCAGCCCACAGCCCACACCGTCGATGGCTTGGCTCATTCTGTCCTTTCTGCCTGGAATTTCCTATTTCCTTTTCCTTCCCCATTTTACTCCTTTCCTTAAAGTTGATTTTATTATTTCTTTGAATGATGAATCCCAAAAAGAGGATATGTATCAACCATTATTTCAAAACCCACAGATAATATTTTGTCTGTTCATTTCAGCCCTTTTATGTTATACTGTATTTAACATTGTTTTTAAAAAATTTCATGATTTAATAATATTCAGAGACAGATTTCTAAGAAGGAAATGAAGTTTAAGCTTCAGGCTTCTGTACCTGTGTGGACCCCCCCTGTACTGATGGTTTTTATTCCCTCCCTTAAAGAGGCTCCACAAGTTGTATAACATCCAGGCCATCGTTAACCCACATCTGCCCCTTTTTACGCTATGCACGAGTTTCCCTATGGTATTAAAATTTTTTAATAAATAGGATTCTGGTGGTTGCAGAGTGGGCCAGTGAAGCATGAAGAGGGGTCTGAGCTCTGTTTGTTTTGGATCCTTACTTATTCGGATGTTTGTTCTTACAAATATCCCTGCAAGAAACATGTGCATTCATTAATCTTTGCCCACTTTTCCTATTATTTCCTTGGAAGACACTTCCAGAAGGAGAACTACTGGGTAACAGAGAAATGGATTTACGGTTCCTGATTATAGCTGGCAAATCGCTTTGGCTCATGGATGTGTTGACAGCGGCAGGTGTGCTCACCTGACCACACCTTCATCACGTTCAACACAGTCATTGTAACTTCCCGTGAGTGTGGGAGGTGACACAGGGTCTTCATGTTTTAACCTTTAATTACTCGGTTACTCCTGAGGTTGAGCCTTTTAATAGCCATTCTCCTTTTGTATGTACTCTTTTATAAATGCTCTGGCTCTTTCCCTGGGTTTTGGCACTTTTTTTTACTAACCCATGTGTGCTTCTGTGTATTAAGCATGCAAAGCTTTGTGTGCCATGCTGGCCTAAATATGGTTTTACCAGTTTGGCACATGCTTTTTAACTCTTAACATTGGAAGTTTTTGGCAGCAGAAACTTTTCACATTAGAATTTACTAAGTCATGAAGAGCAATTTTATTGAAATTCTTTGTATGTTCTTTTGTTCATTGCTTTTTTTTTTACATAGAAAACCTTCCTACATTTTGTTAATTCTTATGTTTATTGTATTATTTCATCTAATGTTTGTTCTAGTATGTAAATAGTTAGAGTCACTATTTTTTCTAGTTAGCTAACCCATTGTCCTGACACCATGTATTAAACAACCAATCTATCCCTCATTGGTTTGAAAAAAACTCCTTTAACACATCCTAAGAGCTCCACACCTTAGGTGCCTCTGCAGGGCAACCAGTGCCTGGCCTCTGTTTTCATTACTGTAGATTTATTATGCATATTCACATAGGGGAGGACAAGAGCTCTCTCATTACTCTCATTTTGACAAATTTATTCCTTTCTAAAAATTCCCATTTTCTTAAAACGTATTTATTATGAAATATAACCTGCATATTAAGAGTGCATAAAATATAAATGTAGAACTTCGCAAATGATTAAAAAGTGAGCACCCATGAAACCACTGCCCAGGTCAAGAAGTGGAATTTTGGGGGCCCAGGAGGTCTCCAATCCCGGTTCCCACAAAGGAAACTGTCCTCTGGACTCTGAGGGTGGTCATGATTTGCTTCATGCATTTTTAACTAAGTGCCCATCCAAAACACTGTAATGCATTTTACATATTTTTGAACTAATACAGAAGGACTTATACGAGGATACCTTCTCCTGGATACCCAGATCCTTTCTCTGGGTGCTTCATTTTTAAAACATCTATATTGTTATGCATAGCTTTAGTGCCATGACTTTCATTGTGAATAATGCACCAGTGAGTCAGTCCTACAGTGTATGCATCTGTTATGCTGCTGCTCAAAGTTCGGATTGCTTCCAGTGTGAATCACGCTGCTGTGGACCCTGGTCTGTATCTTCTGAGGCCCATTGCACGCATTTCTCTTGAACGTATATCTAAGTCCCTATGTGCCATGCTTCACAATGTATTGTAGGTATAATTTTGCCAGATAATGCCCAACAGTTTTCTGGTACATCAAACCAATCTATACTCCTACCAGCAGGGTCTATACATTTCCGTTATGTCACACACTCATCATCCCTTGTATTGATTATCTTTTTCACTTTGGCTATTAAGATGGATGCAAAAGAGTATCTCTTTGTGGTGTTAATTTGCATCTCCCACATGGCTAATAAAGTTGTGTGTCCATTCTTAAGTTTAGTGGCTATTTGTACTCTCCCCTTTGTGGAGTGCCTGTTCACACCTTTTGCCAAGTTTTCATTAGGTTGTCTAGGATTACTGTATTGTTTTGAAGGGATTTTTTATACATTCAGTTTGAGCCTGTTGTTAGGTATATGAATTGCAAATATGTCTCCCATTTTTTGACTAGTCCTTTCATGTTCTTGCTGGTATCCATTGAAGAAAAGATGTTCTTATTTTGAGCACATTATTTTTAATGTTGTTAAATCATCATGCTGAGGGAAATCAGAGAGATACATAAGAACAAATATGGTATGACTCCATTTATATGCAATATTTAGAATAAGCGAATTCATAGAGACAGAAGGTAGATTAGAGGTTACAGGGTCCAGTGGGAGAGGAAATGAGAAGCTACTGCTTAATGGGCATGGAGTTTCTATTTGGGGTGATGGAAACATTTTGGCCATCAATGGTGGTGATGGTAGCACAACATTGTATGTGTAATTAATACTATTGAATTGCACAATGGTTGATATAGGAAATTTTATGATATATGCATATATAAATATATATATATATATATAACACCACATATATAAAATCAATTATTTTGTGATTCCTTTACGTACTCAAATAAGAAATCTTTTAGTTCCCTGAAGTCACGAAGATGTTTTACTGCAATGACTCTTAAATATTTTATTGTTTTGTCACTTTAATGTAAGTCTATATTCCCTTAGAATATAATTTTGTGTATGATGTACAGTAGTGATATAATTTTTTTCCATATGGATACCCAGTTTTCCCAGCACTATGTATTGATAATCCATCATTTCCTCATTGCTTTGCAATTGCACCTTTGTCATAAAAGGTATAGTTTGGTTTCAGGGATCTTAATTCTGTTTCATTGGTCTATTTGAATACAGCTTTGCCAACACCTGCTGTCTTAATTAATTCAGGATTACAGTAAGTGTCAATTTCTGATAAAGAAATTCTTCCCACTTGTTTTTCTTTAATATTACCATGGCTATTCTTGGCATTTAGATTACCACATAAATTTTTAAATGATCTTTACAATCAATCCACAAGAGTCTCTTTAGATAAATTATACTCCCTCTCAAAATCTACTGATCAATTAGGGGGGAGTTGAAATCATTATGCTATTGTAACACTCAATCCATCAACAGGGTGTCTTCACTGATTGTCTCAACTTTATTTTAATTTAATTAGTTTTTTAATTTTCTAGATAGAAAATTTTGTATCATATGCAATTTACTTCTATGTACTTGGTATTTTTTATTATGTTGCAAATGATAACTTTATATTTCTTTTTTTCTCTGAGACTATATGGAAATGTAAATAATTTTGTGTATTAATTTTCTATCCAGAAAAAATTGTTGAAATCATTTATTAATTTATTAATTAATCTGAAAATACTTTTGGCCTATTTATATGCCCAATTTTTAATTCATTGTTTCATTTATTTATGTCATTTCCAAAAATCATAGTTTTGTTTCTTCTTTTCCAACTGTTCAGCTTTTGTTTCACTCTCTTGTCAGCTGCACTAGCTACAGACTCCAGTGCAGTCTTAAGACATGGAGGAGAGAGAACATGCTGGTATCATTCTTTATAATTGGTTCTTCCAAATGAATTTTGGAATTTTTTTCAATTTAAATAAAATTTCATTGGGATTTGATTGGGATTGCACTAAACCTACATATTATAAGGGAAAAATCAACACCTATATCATATGCAATCTTCATATCCAGCAACATTGTATTTCTATTTATCCTACACACACACACTATTTTATAAATGTTTCAAGTAGAAAGAGATTTAATACAATGGACTAGGAACTCTCAGTGAGAAAGTGGGGGCACGACAGAATGCTATTGATTTCAGACACCCAGAAAGGGCAGGAACCATGGCAGGGTAACAGCCCTGACACTGAGGCGAGACTGGAGCTACTGATAAAGTCCCTCCTTTGTGGTCCACCAATACCAGCACTCCAGCCCTCAGCTGCCACTGGAGAAGACTTCTACTTCTACTCTGCATTCTCAAACTAGCCTCTATGGAATGTACTTGAGTCCTCTGACAAGGGAGTCTGTTAAGCATAGTTCATGGAACTTCAGCCCTTTCCGTACAAAGGAGAACTGGTAAGAGAAAGGATGGTACAGAGAGTCAATGAATAATTCCTGGAACACTTTGAAATTCAGAAATTTCACCAGAGGGCATCTAGATGAGTTGTATTTTTATTATTCTATTCAACACTTAGTGGGACCTAGAGCTTCCTTAGTTCCAGAAATTTTCTTTTAATGTTTCTTCATTTTTTTCTCCACACTTCTTTCCTACTAGAACTCCTGTTCCAGTATGTTGAGACTTCTAAATATACTCTCTGTAGCACTTAACTTTACTCTCACATCTTTCAACTCTTCATTGTGTTGCAGTGCATCATGGTAAAATCCCTCTACTGGATCTTCCAGTTCACTAATTTTATCTCCAGCCACTTCTATTCTATTATTTGTCCAAACTGTTGAGGCTTTTGTATTTTTTTTGCCTACATTTTTATTTTATAAAACTCCATTTTTTCTCTTAAACTATCAGGCTTTTTATTTGTTTGGAAGTATATCCTCTAAAATATAGATATTGAGGATCCTCAGAAAAAAATTTTCAAGTTTCTCTATTTTTGTGTTACCTTGGAGTTTTCTTACAGGTTCATTTAGTGTCCCTATTTATACTATTGGTGTTCCTCACATGTTTTGAATTCTGTTTATTCCTATGGATAGAGGTATAACTGATCTCTATTGGTAACTGGAAACTGGAATGCTAATCCTTGGTCCAAATGAAAATCCCTATTCCTCATGCTTTCAAAGTAGATTTTGATTATAGAAGTTCAGATTCTTTAATTTATTTTGCAAAGAGAAGTGGGGAGCAAGCAGTCAGGTGCACTTTCATTTGGGAAGCTCAAGGAGCTTGCTTTCTTGGTATGGGAGCTTTCCATACCTCCTGAGTGGAGCCAGTCACCTGAAGCACTACCTCCATACTTCTTCACCCTGGAGGCATCAGAGAGAAGGCTGCTTTGCAGGGCTGCACTCCTGGCTCTACTCTGGAGGATACAGTTCTGAGAGCAAGCAGTTATTGCAGCTGGTCCTCACCCCTAAACTCATTTACTTAGAAAAGGCCCCATGGCCTACACATCCTCCCCGCCCCTGCTCTTACTGATGGGGTGATTCTTAAATTTTCCAAGGAAAGCATGATTTTTAGGAGTCCTAACTTCACCTCTCTGAAGTTGCAGTTTCCTTCTCTCTGTTAAAATTTGGCATCTATCCATCGTCTGCTTTATATTTTCCAGAACTTGCCCAATGCCTTTGTCTATAATGACACCCTTCATAGTTTTCCAACATTACTTTAGAGTTATTCTTGCTTTTATGTTTTTTGCATCATTGCAATGGGAGTGTGATAAGAGGAGAGGGAAACATACTTAAAATAGTAGAATGCAATAGAAGATGTCCTCTTTCTTTGGTACTTAATAAAAATATTATCCTTAATACAAAGCATCACATTAACATCTTAGAACTGTATTGGCTGATAAAGTTCAGAGCTGACTTTCTTTCAAAGGGTTTGCACTTTCCAATATCTACTAAACCTCACTATAAGAATGCTGGGCAGAGACTATTTCTACAAAGCAAGATTAGCTATTTTTAAAAAAATGAAATAAAATCACTTGGTCAATACAATTTCCTCTAAGTTTTCTAGGAATAATGTGAAAATTGGGTTCCTTGGTTTAAATCTGAATGTGCACAACCAAAAAATGCCAATAATCTCTCATTGTAAAAGTCAATTTGATTTCGGTCTATGTTTATGAGGTCTTCACTTCACTGCATCAAGTATTTCCTCAACTACAATAAGTTGACTCAGGTTCTTAGATGTCAGTAATAATATAGTTAGGGCTATACAGAAAATGTTAATCTTTTCTGTGGCTACGTTTGAAACTAAACAATGATATACATCTTACCATGGCTTGCACATTAATTCAAAAAAGCTTCCATTGAGAGCCTACCGTATCTCTGGCTTCTTGATAATCACTTTCAAGTGCAATCTCACTCAATATACCCAAAAATCCCATGAGACAAATACTATTGTGCCCATTTTATAGATAATGAAACTGGGGCTCAGCTGGTAACACAGTTGGGAGTTGCTTCAAGGTCTTTTGATACCAATCACTTGTTCCTTTTGGCTAGGTTCATGGAATAACCTGCATGAGGAAATAAAAAATGCAGGCACACATTTTGTTCAAAGATGTTGATTTTCTGTGAACGATCATTTTTCACACTGTCTTCCCACGGCAGTTCTGCTACTGCTTGGACCCAAAGGAAGACAAGTTGATTACATGTGATGAACTGTTCTCCTCAGTTAAATTACACTAACTGCTTTACACCAAATGTCCAGTTGCTGGTGGGCAGGAGTGATGTAGTGAAAAACACACTGTAATTAATTAGAATGATTGGATTGATTTGAAGTAGAAGCAGTACTTTACCTTTGCTTTCCTTTTTCACTCTTGCTGAGCTGTGGGTTACTGACATTGTCTTTCAGCAAATGGGGATGAGCTCTCCAATGAAGCTTGCTTTACAAATACTGTTTAGTTGTTTTCATTAAAAATGGACTAGAATTTCCCAATGGTAAAACAACAATCACTGGAAAGAAGAAGAGAAAATTTCACAGGTTTAAGCATTTACTGTGAGCTCTGAAGGGATCTTACTTTGCACTTGCACAGTTATACAAGAATTGGCAAGAGGGCTGTGCCAAATTCACACTCTGAGGGTCCCCAGTATAGCTGGAAGCCACTGAGCTTGAAATCACTCTCCATTAGGGCCAGAGTATGGCTAGATGTGGGGCTAACTCAGGTCCCTTGAAAGATATATTATTGAAGCATTTTATCCAAAAGGATTAAAATTCAGTTTTGTTACCAAGTAGAAAACAAAACAATGAGGACAGAAATAAAATCAAAACATATTAGTGAGGCTGACACCTTTGACTCATTTTTTTTGATTTGTAGATGAGTAACCATAAACTACATCTAGTTCAGAGATGCTTGTATACACACATTACACAAAATGATATAAAAAATGTTAAAGGAAATAATCAGACAGTCAAATGCTAACAAAAAGAAAAGTAAATGAGGTACTGTTTATACTAGAAAAATAAAAGACAAGGGAAAAATACCTAAATGGGGCAAAAATGAACATACTTTATATTAATAAAAAGTAAAAAAAAACCCTGAGAAGGGATATCAGTTTTCATCCTACAATGAACAACACAAATCAAACTATATCAATGAAAAATAATTACAAATAAAATATGACTTAACGAAACCACCACAATCTTAGAGGGAGGATTTAATCTACTTTCTCAACTATTGGAAAATCGAATAGGTAAAAAAGAAAAAAGTGAGCTTGTAGAGGATTTAAGTGACAAAATTAAGAAGTTTAATCACACACAAATGCCCATAAGTGGATGCATAATGAGCTACAATTAGTATTTTATAATGATTATATGTGTGTTTGTGTATGTTCGAGCATGTGAACTCACACACATACCTACACATAAAGTTTTATCCAGCAAATAAAGAGTTTACCATCTCTTCAAATCATCAAGTATGTACAAAAGTAACCATATGTCAGACTAGACACAGAAAATCTAAATAAACCCCAAAAGATTTCAAAATCTCATCAGCAAAAATTTAAGAAGATTAGAAATTAAGAGCAAAAGGATAGTAAAAAGTCAAACCTCTTGAAAGTTTAAAAAATAAATTTTACTAAAAGTAACTATTTGAATGAAAAGAGAAACATTTGTATTTATTGAAAGTATTACATAAACTTAGAAACCCCTCAAAAATTAACTAAAAATTTAATAACAATTTAATAAAGTACAAGGCAAATGTGAAATAACTAACAGCTTTCAGGAATATTAGCACCAATTACCTAGAAGATATTTAGGAACTTATATTGTATTCCCATTAGAAAAACAAAACAGAGCAAAAGTGTTTAGGATCACATCCTAATTAATATACAAGGAAAAGGGAACATAGTAAAAATCTAACAAAGAAAGAGAAAACAAACAAGAATGTCATTAACAGAAGAATTAAGATGAGACTGATTTTAGAATTCTAGCTTGCAATACAGATGCAAGAAATTGGTGGAACAGTCTTCAAAACCAATATTATTCTGAATGAAGAATCTATGCCCATCTAAATTATTATTCAGAAAGAAGGCAAAATAAACGTAATTTTACTCTTGCAAGTGCTCAGAATGTTTAACACTCACTCTTAAAGAATCTTCAAGGATGCACTCCACTAAAATAAAAGCATGGATTTGATAGAGATAAGATATTAAAGCCATGGTGATACTATAAACATTTTCTGGGTAATTTTATTGGATTTTTGATAGCATGGATGAAAATCTTTATGCAATTATTACTAACTGATTACTAAGAAAGTAGAATAAAGATAATTTTGATAAAATTATAGGTACTTTCAATTTAACCTGGGATTAAGAGAGAAAGGTAAGAAGTATGCAAAAATCCTTTAGGTAAAGGGAAAAAATTATAGATAAGAATTCTCAGCATTGACACAAAACATATTTAAAGGTAATATTAGAAGAATATAAATAGTTTATATAAATTCCAGTACATTAAAGAGAACAGAAAAAGAGAAAAATTAATCCTTCCAGCGAAATCATGGGAGATAGGAAATAGCAATAAAACCAAATATACCAATTAACACAATACAAGTGAGTGAATTAATTTTGCACATTAAAGGACAGAGATGTGGGGATCAGATAAAAAGAAAAAAGTAGTGATATGCTATTTATGAGAAATATACCCAAAATAACATGAATAGAAAAATTGAAAGACTAAAATGTTGAAAAACAAAGTAATAGACAATAATAAATTTGACAAAAATGTATTTTTTTAAAAAGTTAAAAGTAAGGAAAGGAATCGAGAATATTCCCAGGATGAAAAAATAGTAATATATATCAACATGCTAATGTATTCTAAATGCAACAGTAGAGAGTATATAAATAATTAAAAAGATAAAAAGATACTGTATTTTGCTAATTCATAGTAAAGAAATATTGGGTGAGACCAGGAGTAGGAATATGCAGACTCAAACATGCTCACAGTGGAGAAGTGCATGTATTTTGTTAGAGCATTTTTGGAGGACAATATAGCATCTATCAGAATTTATAATGGGCACCTCTTGGACAGCAGATCACTTCTAGGAGCCTTCTTATAAAATATTAGCACAATTACATAAAGATAAAAGTACATAGATGGTCATTGCAGCCTTGTTTGTAATCGCTAAAAATTGGAAACAGCTTAAATGCTCAACCGTTCAATGATGGTAAAATAAATGATGGTACATCCACTTGGTAGAATACCATGCAGCCTTCAAACCATGTGCAAAATGTTCACACATGACTTTTGTCATGAAGATATAAGGGATCGACACCAAGTAGTTTTGATTAGTTATCATTGAGGGGGGGTGAGTGAACCTGGGAAGGGCAGTGAAAGGAAGCTTTATCTTGTGATTTGATACGATTCTGCATAATTTTACTTTTTTTTTTTACAGGTATGGATTCAATAAAATATTTAGTAAATAAAAAGTAAGTGAAGAGAGGGGAGCTAAGATGGCAGCATAGAGAGGAGTGGAAGACTTAGTCCCCCCCCAGAAAAATTTATAAATGACCAAAAAACTAGGAAATAACCTGGAATAACAGCGGGGAGACAAACGTGACTGTCCACTCATCACCCACCAACCTGAACTGGGAGGAATGCCTGAGATCACAGCATAAAATCTGTAAGTAAAACTGCGGACCCGCGCTGAGAGCCGAGAGCCAGGAGCCGGGAGCCCCTCCCTCACGGAAGCCGTGCGGTGCACTCTCTCAGCCCAGCTCCAACTGGGGTTTTAATGTGAACAGCCCAATACAGACAGCGAATGCTCAACAAGCAGACAGAGGCTTTTGGTGACAACTGACCTTGGGAGAGTGGGGGACATATCTGTTTCAGGACGGGAGCCCAGAGGATTGGAGGCTATCTCTGGCTGACAGGTGAACCTGGGAGTTTTTCTGTCCCTTTCCCTCTGTGGAGAAAACCAGAGCCACTCTCAGCCCGCAGTGCTTTACTGTAAAGACAGCCTGAGACACTTTAAAATAAAAACATTTTAATCAACAGAGTCACAGAAACAAAGAACTTATTGATAGGCAAAGGACA
>PVKY010011645.1:0-11920 GCA_004027775.1 Bradypus variegatus
TGTGGGGTTCAATTGGTGCACCAAGTTTGGTATTTTGTTGATGCTGTCCACCCTGAATGTGGAGTATGTGTCTGAGCAGTTAGGCAGGCAGGGCAGCTTTAATAATCAAACCTCCCAAGTGTTCCTGGAGATTTAAGTCTGTTCCAAGAGTCTAAACCTTCAGTTCAGTCTCGCCACAGATTGTCTCTGTCGCTGACCCACAAGTCCTTGGTATTGGCGTATGGTCCCTGGGATTTCTGAGTGGGTCCCTCTTCCAAACTGTGCTCTTCATAGGGCCTCTGCTGAGGGATGGCTGTGCTATGTCACAAGCATGCCCCATCCCTCAAGGGAAGTACTGGGCTGCCAGGCCGTGCAGGGGTGTTCCCAGCCTGCTCTAAGGATGGCTGAATGGGGCGTGTTAATTTCCCCCTTTTCGCACAGCTCTGCCTTTCCCATTCTGGGACAGTTAGCTGTGGGTGCACTGAGGCTATTGTCCACACCTGATATTGTGGCATGTGCTTGTGTTGCTGGAAACACTGGGTCCCTTGGCACGTCTCTGGGCTGTGGTGCGTGCGCCGGGCAGGAGGGTTCCCAGCCTGCTGTGAAGATGGCTGCAAGGGGCATGGTTTTTTTTCCCCTTTTGGCTAACCTCTATCTTCCTTGCTCTGAGGCAATTAGCAGCAGGTGTACAAAAGTCTGTCTTCCATGCCAGATACTTAGGTGTTCGCACAGCCCATTCCTGCTGCGCTTCACTGTGTGGTTCTCGCTGCCGTATCTGCAGCCACTTTTGGTTTTCTTTTTAAAAAGAAGTAGTCCGCCTCCAAATGCCAACCCACAGTTTCCCCACACCGCAGCGTGGCTGCCAGATATTCAGCGGCTCACTCACCTGTTTCAGAATGCAGACTCCTGGCTTCACCACATGCATGGACCCTGTGGATTTACCAGACCTTGTCCAGCTGGTGCATGGCTGCAGCTGGTGTTCTGGGTCACTTTCTGGCTTTTATCCAGTATTTTTCATGGAGGTGATTTTTGCCCTGTCTTACCTAGCCACCATCTTAGGTTCTCCTACAAACAGTGTTTTATTTTAAAATATTTAGAAATCATTTAGGGCAGAAAAGGTAGAGTAGCAATATTTATACACAGGTAACTCATCTCTCAACTTTTATCCAATATTTCTCTAAGAAAAGAAAACCAAATTTACTGGGAAAAGAAATTTTATTTCTCAGTTTTAAAATTTGGGTTTCTTTATACCAACAAATGTAATGGACTTTCTTATTGCCGGTCTCAAATGCCCTTGTGTCTGGACAGCTCCTAGAAAGCCAGGTGAGGACAAGCAATTAAACGAATTCAAATAGAGACCTGTTCCAACCTTTACCTAGGCTTTTTTTTTTCTTTTTCTTTTTCTTTATTAGGTAAGTTGCTGGTTTACAGAACAATCATGCATAAAATGTATAGGATTCCCATACACCATCTCACCAACTGCAACTTGCATTGGTGTGGAACATTTTTTACAATTGATGATAGAACATTTTTTAAATTGCAATGTCATAAATTACTCAATTAACACAAGATAATAACTACAATAACAATAAATCTGCTGTAGTCAGTGGTCACAGACCCCCCTTATTTTTTGTTCATTCCTCCATCTTGAGGGATTTGGGATAATGACCCCTCTGGCTGCTTCATGCTCAGGAGGGTTATTATATTATGGGCAGAGGAATGGAATTATTTTGCTTCCCATTGAAGATATGCCTTGCTTTGGGCTGGGGCTGATCCATCCTTATCTTTTTGTTAATTGTCCAGGGCAGGCCAGGAGAACGGGGGAAGGGGAGCTGACCCCCTCCCTGCTGGGTTTCAGGGCTCAACTGGCATAAGCACAATCCAGGGGCTTTAAATCTCTGAGAAATAACCTTAATGGGTAAATTGAAAATTATAGATTCAAGTAAAACAGGTAGAAGAACCATGGTTATGGGATTTATGGGTGACTGTAACTATGTTACATTGGAAAAGTAGCTTTTCCTAGACACCCAGATAGAGCCTGCCAAGGGGGTGTTGATTCTGTGTAGCCGTGTGCTTGCCCATGTTGTCTGGATGTCCCCAGGCCCCCACCACCACCCTCTGAGCATTTTTATCTGAGGCTTTGCAGACTGTGGCAGTTTGTGGAATCTGACTGATACCTGCCTAAGAGTAACCTCCAGAATGGCCTCCTGACTCTACTGAATTTCCTTAGCCATAAAAACTTTATTTTATTTAACACCCCCCCCCAACCTCCAATTGATCCAGGTCTTTCTCTAAATAACGTCACTGATTAACGCTTGATAATAATCCCTTGGTGCCAGGGAGACTCATCCCTGGAAGTCATGTCCCACGTAAGGGGGAATGTAGTAAGTTTATTTGCAGAGTTTGGCTTAGATGGAGGCCTCAAAACCTCCTGTGATTGTCAGCAGGTGACTCTTGGGCATTAATTATAATTAGGCTTAGTTTGGTTATTACAGAAATAAGGTTCCAAAAACCCAGCATGACAATAAGGACACATTTATATCCCATGGAAGTTTGTAGCTATATGAAGTTCAAGATGTCCCAAAGGTCAGTCGAGACCCCTGACCTTGTCCCACCTTTACTTTCTTACCAGGGTTATGTAAATTGACAGGTAGAAAGTAACTTACATACTTGCCTTGCTTCTCATGTATTTTTTTTTCCTGAAGTTGAAGCTTTCGCCTGCAGCTGACCGCATGCACTTTCAGAGATGCATCAGAGTAAAACAGTGTGACAGACAAGTAAATGTGATGGTTTCTGTGACATGTAACATTTTCCTAAGAATGAACAATACTACATTTCCATATACACCCCTATTGTCGGCATTTAGCATTGATGCAGTACCTTTGATCCAACTGATGCAAGAATATTAAAATATTTCTGTTGACTATAGACCATATTTTGCTTTAGGTGTATTTTTTCCATACACCATCCTATTATTAACATCTTTTAGTAGCACTGTACTTTTGTTCTAGTTCACATAAGACTATTAACGACATCCATCATCCGCATCAGTGTTCCCTGTGTTGTACAGTCCCATGTTTCATCCTCTTAACTTATCTTCTGATAACATAACACAACCCCAAACTTCCCCTTTCAACCACAGTTGCACACAATTACTCTCATTACGATATGCTGCCATCGCCTGTTATCCATTTCCAGACATTTACAATCAACCTTATTAAAAGTTCTGTACAAATTAAGCATCAGCTCCCTGTTCTCTACCATCATTCTATCTCCCAGTAACCTATATTCTAGATATTAAGTCCATGTGTTTGTTCATTATCAGTGAGATCATACAATATTTGTCCTTTTTTGTCTGGCTGATTTCACTCAATATAATGTACTCAAGGTTCATCCATGTTGTTGCATGCATCAAGAAAACATTTCTCCTTGCATCTGAATAATACTCCATTGTGTGCTTATACCACATTTTGTTTATCCATTCATCAATTGATGGACACTTGGGTTGTTTCCATCTTTTGGCAATTGTGAATAATGCCATTAGGACATCCATGTACAAATGTCAGTTTGAGTCCCTGCTTTCAGTTCTTCTGGATATATACCTAGTAGTGGAATAGCCGGATCATGTGGCAGTTCTATACTTAGCTTCCTGAGGAACTGCGAAACTGTTTTCCACAGGGGCTGTTCCATTCTACATTTCCACCAGCAGTGAATGAGTGTTCCTATTTCTCCACTTTCTCTCCAGCACTTATGTTTCCTCTTTGTTTAATAGTGGCTATCCTAATACATGTGAAATGGTATCTCATTGTGGGTTTGATTTGCATTTCCCTAATAGCTAGTGATGTTGAGCATCTTCATTTCCAGTTTAGCCATTCCCTCTTTGGACAAGTGTCTGTTCAAGTCTATTGCCCACTTTTAAATTGGGTTGTTGTCTTTTCATTGTTGAGTTGTAGAATTTATTTGTGTATTCTGGATATTAAACCCTTATCAGATACGTGGTTTCAAAGTGTTTTCTCCCATTGAGTAAGCTGCCTTTTCACCTTCTTGACAAAGTCCCTTGAAGAATAAAAGTATTTAATTTTGAGGAAGTTCCATTTACCTATATTTGGGGGGAGCGGATTTTGACATTTTAATTCCTTTGAATGCAAGTCACTTTTTGCAAGCTGGGAAGCAGAATCACGCTAAGCTAGTCTAGTCCTCTAGTGATCTAGACCCAGTCTTTCAATCTTCAGCATGTTTCATGTTTCAACAGAATGCCATAATACAAGGTGCTAACAGTGGGGTTGTAAAACTCGAAGTAACCACTTATCTACATTTTTTTCATTAGAAAACAACCCAAAATCCAGTCCTTGAAGGCATGATATAAAGAATATCATGATCTACCAAAGGACAGAATGACCCAAAATGGCCAGGTTCACTGGCTGCTCCACCCATGAACCATCTCAAAACTGGTCAAGGACTGGTGACGAGAGAAAATGTTTACATTTTGAAAACCTACTCTGAGGTTTTAAAATGTCCTGGTTGCTGTCAATAAGAAATTACCTAAATATGCTACAGATGCACCCACATTAATATTTGATTTTACCAAGGTCTTTCCTGGAATATAAAGTTAGAGATAAGTATAGGAGATAAGATACTTAGATATTTTCAAAATAAATTAGTTAATAATAAGAAATTATACATACTGCATTTTTCCATTTGTCACAAGAACAGTTTGACGATGAGGACTGTTTAAAAGAAACACTCAATTCTAAAAAGGGTGGTAGTGGCAGCACTTTCTGCTACAGAATCACTTCCTGCTTCCCTGTGCAACTAACATTGTTATTCTTCCACAAGGCAATTCAAGTGGGAAAACTCATCAGGAGCTTTTGCCAGGGCCAGGAGATGAAAAAATAAAGCATGGCCTAGTTAGCTAATTGTAAGCCCAGTTAGCATATTTGGGGTGGACCTATAAAATCTGGCCAGGATTTTTTTAAACATCTGCACACTGCAGAATTCCGTAGCCCTTATCTGTAGTTTTCTGCTGTGTCTTAAAGCTGGGCTCAGTGCCATCTGTGACTCTTCTCCGGGCTGAGGTGGGTGCTAGGCATCAAAGTCTGGAATGTCATCGTAGGAGTAACCCGGCAGCCTTTGGATGCACAGGTGGTAAAAACCCAGCAGGAAAACCAGGATGCTAATTATCAGGATGGAACCGCCTGTTTTCCCCACCCCACCCCACTCTGCTGATGTAGCCCACAGGCAGGAGGGAGGCTATGATAACAAGACAGGCACCAATCAAAAACAGCACAGTGACAAGTGCAGTGGCCTTACAAGGAATCTTGGGAGGGCTTTTCTTAAACTGAATGTCAGTGTAGCTGTCATCTGTGCTGGAGATCCCTGAGTATTTTACTTTACTGGGTATTCCAGTAACCAGGTTGGTAGGAGATGGCATCATAAGAAGCTGACATGGCTACCGTCGGAGTGCTGCACCCAGGCCACTGGCGCGAAGAGCTCGCTCATGGCAGCCAAGGCTTCCGAGGCTGCGTGGCATGCCCCACCTAATGCATTCTCCGTTCATCTAATTTTTTTTCTTTTGCTGCCTGTGCTTTGGGTGTAAAGTCTTAAGAAACCACTGTCTACCACAGGGTCCTGAAGATGCTTCCCTACGTTTTCTTCTAGGAGTTTTGTGGTCCAGGTTATTGAGATAGGGGTCCTCTTTCATTCTTTTGGATATGGATATTCAATTCTTCTAGCATTATTTGTTGAAGAGGCTGCTCTGTCCCAGTTGAGCAGACTTGGCAGCCTTGTCAAAAATCAATTGTCCATAGATGTGAGGATCTACTTCTGAATTTTCAGTTCAATCCCATTGATCAATATGTTTTTCTTTACGCCAGTACCATGCTGTTTTGACCACTGTAGCTTTGTAATAAGCTTTAAGGTAAGAAGTGTGAGTGTAACTTCATTGTTCTTTTGCAAGATGTTGTTGCCTGTTTGGGGCCCCTTACCCTACTGTTCTAGTTTGCTAATGCTGCCAGAATGCAAAACACCAGCAATGGATTGGCTTTTATAAAAGGGGGTTTGTTTGGTTACAAACTTACAGTCTTAAGGCCATAAAGTGTCCAAGGTAAGGCATTAACAATCAGGTACTGTTCTAGTTTGCTAATGCTGCTGGAATGCAAAACATCAGAGATGGATTGGCTTTTATAAAAGGGGGTTTATTTGGCTACACAATTACAGTCTTAAGGCCATAAAGTGTCAAAGGTAACACATCAGCAATCAGGTACCTTCACTGGAGGATGGCCAATGGTGTCCAGAAAACCTCTGTTAGCTGGGAAGGCATGTAGCTGGCATCTGCTCCAAAGTTCTGGTTTCAAAATGGCTTTCTCCCAGGACATTGCTCTCTAGGCTACAGTTCCTCAAAAATGTCACTCTCAGTTGCACTTGGGATATTTGTCCTCTCTCAGCCTCTCTGGAGCAAGAGTCTGCTTTCAACAGCTGCCTTCAAACTGTCTCTCATCTGCAGCTCCTGTGCTTTCTTCAAAGTGTCCCTCTTGGCTGTAGCTTCTCTTCAAAATGTCACTTTCAGCTGCATTGAGTTCCTTCTCTTTGAGTCAGTTCATTTATATAGCTCCAGTGATCAAGGCGTACCCTAAATGGGTGGGGCCACGCTTCCATGGAAATTATCTCATTAGAGTTATCACCTACAGTTGGGTGGGGCGCATCTCCAAAGAAACACTCAAAGAAATCTAATTAAAACTGATAACGTCTGCCCACACAAGATTACATCAAAGATAATGGCGTTTGGGGGACACAATACATTCAAACCGGCACAGGTACCTTCACTAAAGTATGGCCAATGACATCCAGAAAACCTCTGTTAGCTGGGAAGGCATGTGGCTGGCGTCTGCTCCAGAGTTCTGGTTTCAAAATGGCTTTCTCCCAGGACGTTCCTCTCTAGGCTGCAGTTCCTCAAAAATGTCAGTCTCAGTTGCTCTTGGGGCATTTGTCCACTCTTAGCTTCTCCGGAGCAAAAGTCTGCTTTAAAAGGCCATCTCCAAAATGTCTCTGTAAACTACAGTTCCTCTCTCAGCTCCTGTGCATTCTTCAAAGTGTCCCCCTTGACTGTAGCAAGCTTGCTCCTTCTGTCTGAGCTTATAAAGTGCTCCAGTAAACTAATCAAGGCCCATGCTGAATGGGCAGGGCCACACCTCCATGGAAATTATCCCATCAGTTATCACCCACAGTTGGGTGGGTCACATTTCCATGAAACCACCTTAATTCAAATATTCCAACTTAATCCCCACTAATATGTCTGCCCCACAAGATTGCATCAAAGAATATGGCTTTTTCCAGGGGGCATAATACATTCAAACCAGCATACCTACCAAATAAATTCCATAATTTGGCTTTCACATTTCTACAAAGTAGGCTGCTTTGGAATTTTGATTGGGGTTCTGTTGACTCTGTAAATCAGTTTGGGTAGAATTGACATCTTAACGCTATCTAATCTTATCCATGAACCCAGAATGTCCTTCTATTTATTTAGGTCTTCTTTGGTTTCTTTTGGCAATGTTTTGTAGTTTTCTGAGTGCAGGTTCTTTGTATCTTTAATTAAATTTATCCCTAGATGTTTGATTGTTTTAGTTGCAATTTTAATTGGAATTGTGTTCTTTATTTTCTCTTCAGATTGCTCATTACTAGTGTATGAAACGCCACTGATTTTTGCATGTTGATCTTGTATTGTGCCACTTTGTTGTAGATTTTTCGGGACTTTTAAATATAGGATCATGTCATCAGCAAATGGCAAATGTTTTACTTCTTCTGTTCCAGTTTGGATGCCTTTTAATTCATCCAAGTAACTACTCTAGCTAGAACTTCTAGCACAATGTTGAATACCAGTGGTGACAGTATACATCCTTGTCTTGTTCTAGATCTTAGAGGGAAAGCTTTCAGGCTTCCACCATTACGTATGATGTTAACTGTGGGCTTTTCATATATATCCTTTATCATGTTGAGAAAGTTTCCTTCTATTCCTATCTTTCATAGTGGTTTTAGCAAGAAAAGATGCTGGATTTTGTAAAACGCCTTTTCTTTGTAAATCGAGATGATCATGTGTGTTTTCCCCCTTCAATTTGTTGATGTGGTGTATTACAGTAATTGATTTTCTTGTGCTGAACCACCCTTGCATACCTAGGATCAAACGCACTTGATCATGGTGTATGATTCTTTTAATGTGACTGTGGATTCAATTTGTGAGTACTTGGTTGAGTATTTTTGCATCTGTATTCATTAGTGTTATTGATCTGTACTTTTCTTGCAGTATCTTTGTCTGGCTTGGTAGTAGGGTGATATTTGATTCATAGAATGAGTTACATAGTGTTTTCTCCTCTTAAAATTTTGAAAGAGTTTGAGCAGGTTTGGAATTAATTCTTCTTGGAATGCTTGGTACAATTCACCTGTGAAGTCATCTGGTCCTGGGATTTTCTTTGTTGGCAGGTTTTTGATGACTAACTCAATCTCTTTACTTCTAATTGGTTTGTTGCGGTCTTCTGTTTTTTGGAGAATCAGTGTAGGTTGTTCATGTGTTTCTAGGAATTTGTCCATTTCATGTAAGTTGTTTAATTTATTGGAATACAGTTGTTCATAGTATCCACGTATCATCCTTTTTGTGTCTGTCTTGTCAGTAGTAGAATACCCCCTCTCATTTCTGACACTATTTATTTGCATTTTCTCTTTATTGATCCTCTCAGAGAACCAACTTTGATTTCATTAATTCTATTGTTTTTTATTCTCAATTTAGTTAATTTCTGCTTTCATCTTTGTTATTTCTTTCCTTCACCTCACTTTGGGATTAGTTTGCTGATCTTTTTTTAGTTCCTCCTGGTGTGCAGTTAGTTCTTTAATTTTAGTCCTTTCTTCTTTTTTAATATAGCATTTAGGGTTATAGATTTCCATCTCAGCCTTGCCTTCACTGCATCCCGTAACTTTTTTATGTTTATTCTCATTTTCATTTGTCTCAAGATGTTTACTGATTTCTCTTGCAATTTCTTTGACCCACTAATTGTTTAAGACTGTGTTGTTTAACCTCCATAGATTTCTGAATTTTACAGTTCTCCTTTTTTTGATTTCCATCTTCACTCCTTTGTGATCAGAGAAAGAGCTTTGCATAATTTCAAACTTTTTTAAATTTATTGAGTCTTGTTTTGTGACCCAGCATATGGTCTGTCCTGGAGAACTGTAAATATCTGTTAAGTCTAGCTCATTTATCATATTATTCTTTGGTTTTTGTTGATCCTCTGTCTAGATGTTCTATCTATTGATGAGAATGGTGTATTGAAGTGCAACTATGATTGTAAGGATGTCTATTTCTTCCTTTGGTTTTGCCAGTTGTTTACATCATGTATTTTGGGGCAACCTGGTTAGGTGTATAAATATGATGATTGTCTTTCCTTCTTGGTGAAATGCCCCTTTTTTAATAATATAATGTCTTTTGTAACACTTTTGCATGTAAGACCTATTTTGTCTGATATTAATATAGCTACCCAAGCTCTTTTCTGGTTACTGTTTGTGAGGAATATCTTTTTCTAGACATTCACTTTCAACCTATTTGTGTCCTTTGGACTGAGGTGACAGTCTTCTAGACAGCATGTGAGTGGATTATATGTTTTTACCCATTCTGCCAATCTGTGTCTTTTGATTGGGAAGTTTAATCCATTAACAGTCATTATTTTTACTGCAATGGCGGTACTTAGTTCAGCCATTTTAGTCTTTGATTTTTATTTGTCATAACCTATTTTTTCTCTCGTTTAGTTACCCTTTTTGATAATCTTCATTCTACACACTCCTCCAAGCCTCTCTGTCTTGTCTTTTCCTTTCAGCCTGCAGTGCTCCCTTTAGTTTTTCTTGTGGGGCAGGTCTCTTGTTAACAAACTTCTCAGTTTCTGTTTATCTGTGAATATTTTAAACTCGCCCTCATTTTTTTTAATTAAATTTCATTTATTCAAGTTCTACTTAAGAGAAAGTAGAATAACCAAAAATGTCTTCATATGTTAGATATAGTAGTAACATTTTGCTTTTAATTATTCTAACAAGAAAGTGTTTAATGATTTTCATTCTTCTTGGCCTATGTATCAAAACAAAAATAACTGTAAATCCTTAAAAGATTATGACTCTATTTCCCTCCATTAAATATGACTGTAAGTAGTTTCCAAATGAAGGTCTGTAATTGGAGGGAATGAAAATAGGGGCAGTAAATGAATAAGGAGCTGAGTTAAAATAATCATAAAATCAGACATGGCTTAAAACTGGTATTTATCATCAATGGTTCTGAAATAATCTAAATGTCTTTACATTGCTTTTAATAGTTGGCTAAATTTTCTATGGTTTGGGGGGGTATATTAATTATTGCTGTCTGTATTTTAGAAAGATACTCTAATAATGCTACTTAGAAAATGATTGTAGCTATAAAAAATCTGTTTATTGGTTAAATGGGGCCTCACATGGTATTCTTTTTTCACTTCCTTTAATTTTCCATATATTTGTGTTCTAAGCTGTTTTTTTTTCTTTATTAGAGTAGTTGTGGGTTTACAGAACAATCATGCATAAAATACATGATTCCCATGTATCACCATATTAATAACACCTTGCATGGGTGTGGAACATTTGTTACAACTGATGATAGCACATTTTAAAAATTATACTATTAACTATAGTTCATAGTTTTAACTTAGGGTTCCCTGTTTGTGTAATGTAGCTCCATGGATTAAAAAAAAAATTTTGTGATTGTATATATACCCATATATATATACACGGAATCTAATATTTCCCCTTTTACTCACATTCAGATATATATTTCAGTGCTGTTAATTATGTCTACAATGTTGTGCTACCACCACCACTATCCATTACCAAAACATTTCCAACCTTCCAAATAGGAACCCTTGTTTTAAGGGCTTATTGGCAAAATTGAAAGCCTATAAGAGTATTAATTGTTCGTGATATCATTACAGCTCTGCCATCAAGTGTTGCAAAGCCATAAATAAACTCTTTAAAAGGAAATGGGAAATGTTACAGCTCTTTTAGAATTTGTCTAGCAGGTTTTCTGGCTTTGGCTGGAAAACCCTTACAAAAAAAAAGGAAATGGGAGGAGAAACTAAGATGGCGGCTAGGTGCGACAGGGCAAAAAAACACCTCCATGAGAAACACTAGATAAAAACCAGAAAGTGACCTAGAATACCGGTTACAGTGATGCGCCAGCTGGATGAGGTTTGCTAGTCCCACAGGGGCCGTATACTTGGTGAAACTGGGAGTCTGCATTCTGAAACGAGTGAGTAAGCTGGCTGGAAGACCCGCAGCCACATGGCAGTGTGGGGAGCCAGGGGTTGGCGTTTGGAGACCAACTGGCTCTTTTAAAGAAAAAAAAACAAAGAAAGGGAAAAACCCAGGAGCAGCTGCAGTTGTGATAGTGGGAACCACGCAGTAAAACACAGCAAGAGGGGGCTGGGCTGGCCTCTGGGTGTCTGGCCTGGAAGACAAGCTGCTACAGATACCCTCAGGGACAGGGGAGCAGAGGGGAGAGCTGGAAGCTAAAGAAACCCCGCAGCTAGCAGCTGGCTCCCTGGAGGGCTGGGTAAACTCCTGCCCGGGGCTGTGCCCACAGCCCAGAGCCCCGCCAGTCATCCTGGAGCTGGGAAGGAGGAACTGTGCGAGAAGCGGGGGGGTTGAGATGCCCCGTTCGGCCATCTTTGCATCAGGCTGGGAGCACCCCTGCACGGCCCAGTGGCCCGGGGCTTCCCTTGAGAGATGGCATGCACTGGTGACATAGCATGGCATTCCCTCGGCAGAGGTCCTGGAGGATCGCAGCTGGGAGGGGGGACCTGCTCGGAGAACCCAGGGAAACTACGCCAAGTCTGGTGGTTTGTGGGACAGCGAGAGAGAGGGTCTGGGGCTGAAATGAAATGAA